>VZTN01028512.1:237405-259561 GCA_013400515.1 Erpornis zantholeuca
GGGAGGCCCGGCCCCGGCCACAGGCACGGCGCTGGAGCACAGGCACGGTCCTGGCCACAGGCCCGGACCAAAAGCACGGCCGCAGTGGCGGCTCTGGCTCCTGCCTAGGGCTGCTTGCGCGGGGGCCGTTGCCAGGTGGCAAACGGGGCTGGCGGGGTTGCTCGGCCCGTGCCGTCCTGCAGCGTGGCGGTGATGGGCGCCTGGTGCCCCGAGGCAGAAGGGGGCAGACGAGCTTGAGGTGGGCACCTGGTGCCTCCGGGGGTAAGAGGGGCTTGGCATGAGCATGTGGCGCCCCTGGGGATATGAAAAGCTCATGATGGGCTCCTGGTACCCTAAGGTGAAGGGGCCCAGGGTGCGCTCCTTGTGCCGCCGAAGGCAGAGAAGTTCAGCATGGGCGCCCGGTGCCCCTGGGGTAAAACGACTCGGGACGGGCTCCTGGTGTCCGGGTGTAGAAGGAGTGGGTGTCCGGTGCCTCGGAGGGGGGACACTGAGGGGCACCCAGCTCCTCGGGCGTAGAGGGGTTCGGTGTGGGTATGGGGCAGGTGCCTGCTCTGTTTCTTTCCTAGTGTCTGTCTTTACCCCTGGCAGCTCTCAGCCAAAGACCCTGGCCTGATTTTTTTTCCCAATCCACGTGCTAAAACAACCCTTGATTAAGGTATGAAGGCTGGTGGTGAAATGTCATTGGAAGATCTTACTCCACTTGGTTTTCGGCCCCTTCAGAGCTTTGCCTTAAAGGGCAGGAACTTTTTTTCCTTGCTGGGAACTGGAATTCCAGACCATTGCAGTGTGTGCCATGGATCACAGATGGCAATTCCCGAAGGTCCCAGGGCGCTGTTTCTGCCGTGCCTCGCGAAGGAGCTGTGCAGGTGCAGGTGACAAGGTCCCGAGGCTGAGTGGCCTCCCAGAGCAGACAGCAAATGTTNGCAGTGTGTGCCATGGATCACAGATGGCAATTCCCGAAGGTCCCAGGGCGCTGTTTCTGCCGTGCCTCGCGAAGGAGCTGTGCAGGTGCAGGTGACAAGGTCCCGAGGCTGAGTGGCCTCCCAGAGCAGACAGCAAATGTTTGTTTGCTGGACATTTTCAAGCACATTCCCAGCTCGAAGCAGAGGGAAGAAGAAAAGGGAAGAGAGGAGCTGACAGAATCATTAAATGCTTGCGGCTGGAGGGAACCCTGTGCAGGTGTTATGATCCCATGAGGGAGAGATGTCTCTGTCTGACTGAAGGTGCAAAGGAGACCATATGAGGACAACATACGGATTTTATTTAACATATGGATTTTATTTACCAAGAAAGGGGAGGTAGTGAGGTAGAAAGAAATAGGAAAGAGGTCTCAGAGAGAGAGCAGAAGATAGCAAGTTGGACCTGGAGGACCGTAAGGTCCTTCCCTTCATTCTGTGATTCTAGATGTGTGGATGTGTATTTTAATTTGATATTATTATTTACTACTACAATTATTGCATCTTCTTTTTCTTCTAATTATTACTATTATTATTTACTACTACTATTTATTTTCTTCTTCTCATAATTCTTATTTATTATTCTTATTCCTTTTCTTGTTCTTATTTACCGCTGTTGTTTCTTCATCATATTCTTCTCAGTTTTTGGGGTTTTTTTTGTGGGATTTTTGCTTTGGCTTGGTTTGGTTTGGGTTTTTTTTTTTTTGGTGATTTTTTGGTTGGTTGCTCAGTTGGTTTTTTTTTGGTTTCTTGGGAGTGGGGAGGTTATGGTCTTTTTTCTTACTACTGGTGTTTCCTAAATTCAGCCTTCACTGTGTCGGAAAAATCATTTGTGTCCCAGTCCTGCAGTGGCATCTCTAGAGAAACACCTCCCATCTGTGCCCATTCCTTGTGGATACAATCCCAAAGGAGCAGCATGTAATCCTTTCAGGATGAGAGGAAATGGCTTTCTATTCCGCTGGGGGAGGTTCAGATTAAATATTAGAATAAATTTTCCCTGACACAATGGTCAGGTATTGGAAGAAATTGCCCAGGGAGGTGGTGGAGTTGCTGTCTCCAGAAGTGTTGAAGTCATCTGGATGGGGCATCTGAAGACATGGTTTCAGGGTGATGGTGCTGGGGTGCTGGTGGGACTGCATGACCATCAAGGTCTCTTCCCACCTTTATGATTCTCTGGGATTCACCCCTGAGCTACCTGGTACCAGCTGTCCCCCACGGGTGCTGCTTTGGGGCTGGCCACATCAGTAACTTTTGGTCTTGGGGAGATGCCCTTGGGACGACACAAAGCAGCTGGGGATTGCTGAGCCTGATTGGGCACATCCAGGCCAAGGCAGCCCCGTGTGGCTCCCTCAGGATGCCGGGCAGGCTCCAGGCCAGCTGCCACCTGCAGGGCCTGGCCTGGCACGGGCAGAGGGCACTAATTGTCCGGCCGTGGCCTCAGGCAGGGGCAGCGGAACAGCCCCCGCAGCGCCCGCAGCACCCGCTTGAAGCGGGAGGGATGTTTCTGGGGGGGAGCTGGATGCTGCCCGAGGGCCTGGGCTCCCGGCTGGGAAAAGCACAGAAAGCACCTGAGCGAGGCAGGCACTGGGCTCTCTGTCCCTGCCTCTGGCACCTGCTCCTCGAAGGCAGGAGAAGCCCTGCACCCAACCCAGGCCTCTCGAGGGACAAGCACTGGGAGCCCATCTTCTGCACCCGCAGCACCCGCTTGAAGCGGGAGGGATGTTTCTGGGGGGGAGCTGGATGCTGCCCGAGGGCCTGGGCTCCCGGCTGGGAAAAGCACAGAAAGCACCTGAGCGAGGCAGGCACTGGGCTCTCTGTCCCTGCCTCTGGCACCTGCTCCTCGAAGGCAGGAGAAGCCCTGCACCCAACCCAGGCCTCTCGAGGGACAAGCACTGGGAGCCCATCTTCTGCAAAAACTCCCAGTCTTTGCTCCCTATCTTCTTCACTCAGCTTGAAGTTCAGTTGTCCCACACGTCCTCCTCCCGCAGCAAGGGCTTGACTCCTGATGCTGTGGATGCCCACGTGTTCCCAATTGCTGTTCCCAATTGTGAGCTCTTTGTCACTGTCATCTTCCTGACTGGACTGCACAGATGGTCTGTTACCATTTCCTTTGGACAACTGGCCAACAGAGTCTTCCCCTTTGGAAAGCTCTTGGCCTGTGAAGTCCTCCCAGTCAGATGGTTCTGGATGCTACTGACTTCTCCCTGGGACAGCCCTTGCTCCATGCATTCTTCCCAGTCAGAAAATTCTCAGTAGCCAAGGGCTTCTCCCTGGGACAGCTCTTGGTTGCTGCACTCATCCCAGTTGGAGGGTTCCTCAGAACTACTCACACCTCCTTGGGAGAGCTTTTGTTCAAGAGATTCTTCCCAGTTGGAGACCTCTTGGTAGCTCCTAACATCTTCCCACTGGGAAATCTCATGATGCCCATCAGATTCCCACTCTTCCTCCACCTTGACAAAAGCCCCCTCCTCCTCAGTCTCTGACAGGGGCAGGACTGAGCCACCCACTGTGCCTGGTGAGGGCCTGGTCTTCTGTCCAGCTGGGCAAGGGGCTGGGTGGCTGGGAGCTGGGATGTTCTCCTCTATCTCTGTCATGCTGTAGCACAGAGAGGTCCCAGGAGCTGCTTTCTCCTGAGAGAGTGGCTCTCCTGGGACTGGGCACCCCAGGGCACACCATGCACCTGTGTCACAAAGGGCACCCAGCACCCCTTCAACAGCTGACCCCACTGGAAGTGGCGTGGAGCAGCCCCCACTTGGGCACTTGTAGTCCCTGATGTGCCCAGAGCCCTGTGGGGCTTTGGACACAGTCCCACACGACAGCCCCACCCTGCAGAGCCCTGGCTTTGGAGGCTGGGCTATTCCAGGCACGAGCCACTGGCCAGATGGACACAGCCAGGGAGCTGTGGGCAGTGGCTCCATGTCCAGCTGCAGGCTGGGGACGAGGGGTGTCCCTCAGGGCTCTGCCTCGGCCCCGGGGCTCTTGAATGGCTTCCCCAAGGACACAGACAGTGGATCCAGCTCACCCTCAGCACGTTTGCAGGGGATGGGAAGCTGAGCAGGGCAGGGGCACCACGGAAGGAGGGGGCCATGCACAGGGACCTGGACAAGCTTGACAAGAGGGACCACGAGAGCCTCACGAGGTTCAACGAGGCCAAGGCCCAGGTGCTGCACCTGGCCCGGAGCAATCCCCGAGCCCCGAATTCATCAAGGTCGGAAGAGATTTCAAATGTCTCAGTTCAGCGCTGCCTCCCCGGCCACTCCCAGCACCTCCAGATCAGCGCTTCCTTGGGCCTTGGGGCTTTGCCCTGCCCGTGCCCAATTCCAGCAGGGCTGGGCCCGAGCTGAGCACCCACAGCCCCCCTGGGCCCGCTGTCCGGCCGCCGTGCGCAGGCTCCGGTGGGGAATGTCCTTGCAGCCTCAAGGGCCGGAGAAAGCCCGGGGTCAAAGAATCTCTGCCCTGCAGGCACTGCTTGTTCGGGGCTGAGCAACAGCTGGAGCCCGGCACTTGCTTGTAGCAGCGGAGGCGAGCCCCGCGCTGGAGAGAAAAGGGGGCTCGGGTCTGAGGGCGATGGCGCCGAGGTCCTTCCCGCTGTGTCCCGTCGCCTGTGCGGCGCTCAGGAGACAGAGCCCGGGGCCGGGCTCGGTGCCTGCTGCCACAAGGGCGCTGCCGAGGGCTCCTCGCCCACCGGCGCTGGGCCGGCGCTGAGGGGTGGCCGCCTCCCGCTCCGGTCCCTCGTCCCGGCCCCCATCTCGAGCAGGGTCACCCAGAGCCGGTTGTGCAGGGCCACAGCCACACTGATGGCTTTTGAACATCTCCTTGGGCTCTACAACCTCTCTGAGCAACCCGTTCCAGTGCTTGGTCACTCTCCCAGCGAAAAGCTGTTTTTCCTTCTGTTCCGTGTTTCAGTTTGTGCCCCTCGTGTCGAGTTCTGTCGTTTGGGCACCAGTGCCAAGAGCCTCGCTCTGTCCTCTTGGCACCCTCCCTTCAGGCATTTCTATACCTTGACCAAATTCCCCCAGAGACTTCTGTAGCCTCTTCCCCCCAGTTCCCTCAACCTTTCTTCCTTTGAGAGATGCTCCAGCCTGCGAATCATCTTCATGGCCTTTCAGTGGTCTCTCTTCAGTGGAGACACAGCACTTCAGGAGTGGCCTCACCATTGCTGAGGAAAGGGCAAAGATTCCTTCCCTCAGCCTGCTGACAACACCCCTAACACTCATGTATTTTCCTTTCTTGTGCACCTGTATACTCGGAATAGTCCCTGTGAACATTCAGGATCTTACCCATGAAAGCATTGCTCTGGGCATGCGATTAATAAAGCAATTAGTTTTTCATATCTCTGTGAACTTTGAGCATGGGAAGTGACTTGCTCCTAGTCTCTGCTATGTGCTGGTTTTTTATAAAGGAACTTCTGTATTTCCCAAATCCCAGGTTTCCTTTTAACTTGCAAGTATATATCTATCTCTGTCAGTGATGGCTGCAAAGCAAGTTTTAAAACCGTAAAGTGAAGGAGATTGATACAGAGGTGACTTTAAAATGGTTGTGGAACAAGGGAGTTATAAATGCATCATTTGTCAGGGTTAACTCGTGTCTGGTTTTGGTTCTTTGAAGTATGAGTTTTGTTCACTGTTTCACTCCATGTTGGAGAGGCAAGAAGAAAACTGCAGACCGGGAGTTTTCTCTGACCTAGAGCGATGTCACAGTAGCTCTAAAATGTTTTGCGAGTAGACCTACCCAAGGCACATAAACAACTAAGAAACATCTCACCTGTCAGCTAGTGCTGCCGGGTTCTGCATCTGCTCTGGATGCTCTTTTTCACCCCATAGACAGAATCGGGGCAGAATTTTAGGACCTTGACTATGGGTTTGAGGTTTTGGATTTTTTTGCAGGTGGGTGGAATGGTGGCTTAGACTTGACACAGATAAATGTGTATGACAGGGTGGGACACTCTGATTTCATATCTGGAAAGTGTTGGATCTGAGACGACCTGGAGTCCCACATTACAGAAATAAGCATCATAGCTTATAGTTATTCATAGTTGTTCAATTAATTTAATCATAGTTACTTAATAAATTTCATTTTTAAAGCTGTGAACACAACAATTAAAAAAAAAAGAGTATATTCAGTCACTGCAATTACAATAATAAATACAAAACCAAATGCATTGCAAAGAGATAAAATCAATAAAATCAATACAAGCTTTTCCCATTAATTCTCTGCCTCTGAGCTCCAGAGCCTTATTTTCTACACATGAAAGGAAGAGAAGGTTCANCAACGAGGCCAAGGCCCAGGTGCTGCACCTGGCCCGGAGCAATCCCCGAGCCCCGAATTCATCAAGGTCGGAAGAGATTTCAAATGTCTCAGTTCAGCGCTGCCTCCCCGGCCACTCCCAGCACCTCCAGATCAGCGCTTCCTTGGGCCTTGGGGCTTTGCCCTGCCCGTGCCGAATTCCAGCAGGGCTGGGCCCGAGCTGAGCACCCACAGCCCCCCTGGGCCCGCTGTCCGGCCGCCGTGCGCAGGCTCCGGTGGGGAATGTCCTTGCAGCCTCAAGGGCCGGAGAAAGCCCGGGGTCAAAGAATCTCTGCCCTGCAGGCACTGCTTGTTCGGGGCTGAGCAACAGCTNCCTGCAGGCACTGCTGGTGCGGGGCTGAGCAACAGCTGGAGCCCGGCACTTGCTTGTAGCAGCGGAGGCGAGCCCCGCGCTGGAGAGAAAAGGGGGCTCGGGTCTGAGGGCGATGGCGCCGAGGTCCTTCCCGCTGTGTCCCGTCGCCTGTGCGGCGCTCAGGAGACAGAGCCCGGGGCCGGGCTCGGTGCCTGCTGCCACAAGGGCGCTGCCGAGGGCTCCTCGCCCACCGGCGCTGGGCCGGCGCTGAGGGGTGGCCGCCTCCCGCTCCGGTCCCTCGTCCCGGCCCCCATCTCGAGCAGGGTCACCCAGAGCCGGTTGTGCAGGGCCACAGCCACACTGATGGCTTTTGAACATCTCCTTGGGCTCTACAACCTCTCTGAGCAACCCGTTCCAGTGCTTGGTCACTCTCCCAGCGAAAAGCTGTTTTTCCTTCTGTTCCGTGTTTCAGTTTGTGCCCCTCGTGTCGAGTTCTGTCGTTTGGGCACCAGTGCCAAGAGCCTCGCTCTGTCCTCTTGGCACCCTCCCTTCAGACATTTCTATACCTTGACCAAATTCCCCCAGAGACTTCTGTAGCCTCTTCCCCCCAGTTCCCTCAACCTTTCTTCCTTTGAGAGATGCTCCAGCCTGCGAATCATCTTCATGGCCTTTCAGTGGTCTCTCTTCAGTGGAGACACAGCACTTCAGGAGTGGCCTCACCATTGCTGAGGAAAGGGCAAAGATTCCTTCCCTCAGCCTGCTGACAACACCCCTAACACTCATGTATTTTCCTTTCTTGTGCACCTGTATACTCGGAATAGTCCCTGTGAACATTCAGGATCTTACCCATGAAAGCATTGCTCTGGGCATGCGATTAATAAAGCAATTAGTTTTTCATATCTCTGTGAACTTTGAGCATGGGAAGTGACTTGCTCCTAGTCTCTGCTATGTGCTGGTTTTTTATAAAGGAACTTCTGTATTTCCCAAATCCCAGGTTTCCTTTTAACTTGCAAGTATATATCTATCTCTGTCAGTGATGGCTGCAAAGCAAGTTTTAAAACCGTAAAGTGAAGGAGATTGATACAGAGGTGACTTTAAAATGGTTGTGGAACAAGGGAGTTATAAATGCATCATTTGTCAGGGTTAACTCGTGTCTGGTTTTGGTTCTTTGAAGTATGAGTTTTGTTCACTGTTTCACTCCATGTTGGAGAGGCAAGAAGAAAACTGCAGACCGGGAGTTTTCTCTGACCTAGAGCGATGTCACAGTAGCTCTAAAATGTTTTGCGAGTAGACCTACCCAAGGCACATAAACAACTAAGAAACATCTCACCTGTCAGCTAGTGCTGCCGGGTTCTGCATCTGCTCTGGATGCTCTTTTTCACCCCATAGACAGAATCGGGGCAGAATTTTAGGACCTTGACTATGGGTTTGAGGTTTTGGATTTTTTTGCAGGTGGGTGGAATGGTGGCTTAGACTTGACACAGATAAATGTGTATGACAGGGTGGGACACTCTGATTTCATATCTGGAAAGTGTTGGATCTGAGACGACCTGGAGTCCCACATTACAGAAATAAGCATCATAGCTTATAGTTATTCATAGTTGTTCAATTAATTTAATCATAGTTACTTAATAAATTTCATTTTTAAAGCTGTGAACACAACAATTAAAAAAAAAAGAGTATATTCAGTCACTGCAATTACAATAATAAATACAAAACCAAATGCATTGCAAAGAGATAAAATCAATAAAATCAATACAAGCTTTTCCCATTAATTCTCTGCCTCTGAGCTCCAGAGCCTTATTTTCTACACATGAAAGGAAGAGAAGGTTCACAAGAGGCCATACATGCAGTCTAACATGAAATTTGAAACAAGCGCTTGGTCAGGAGAGTGCAACAGTGTAAAATATGCTTAGTTTGTTAAAACTACACTTTGGCCAGCAGAGCTTTTTGCAGCATCCCAGGATTCTGTGTGATGCCACCCTTACCTGTGTGAGGTGCATAATAACCATGTCTTTATTGAGATTTTATAGCCTCGGCCTGAGGTGGTACCACTGCACACTCCTCACTCCTGCAGCTCTGCTGGCAGAAGCAGACCTGGTAATCTTCATTCCTGAAATGTGATCCCTCAGCATGTTGCTCCTCATGGAAGAGGGGACCATTTCCTCTTTCACATGTAGCATTTCAGCCTTTCTCCCAGAGACAGGAAACAGCCCTGTCCTTCTGCCTGCTGACTGTGGCAGGTTTGCTCAGGAGCTGTGGGGCCAGGAGAGGCACAAAGCCAAAGCCAGAACATGGGTCCCCCATTTAGTCCTGGCCTCAGGTGCACTGTCCAGTCTGTTTTCTGCAGCCCCTTTCTAGGTGAGACTCAGCACGTGTAACACATCCCATCCTGTCTGAGTCAACCCTTGAGAGTCTTTGTGACAGCTGTCTGAGCAGGAGGGTGACGGGTGTGCAAAGAGGTGGTGCAAGGGCCAGGTGGGATGCCCAGAGAAGCCTCTTCAGAAGGGTGTCAGCAGCCTGGCACCAAGGACATGCCACCAAGCAAGCGTCCACAACCTGGAGCTGGTGTGGGAACGAGGAGGCTGGCACACCTCTGGCTCATGATCTGGAATAGCCCTCCCAACTCATGTCTTCCAGAGAACATCCTCTTCTTAATGAAAGACTCTTGCTGCATACAGAAAAACAGCTCCCAAGTGATGACATCATTAGACCTCCAACTAACTGCTCTTATTTTCTGTTCATTTGCAAAATCAGGAGACATCTGATCCATCCAAACACCAATCTCTGTAGAAGAAAAAGTAGTGTGTCCACCATGACCTCATAGTACGAAACTGCAATTCATTTAAGGTCATTTAGTTCTTCTTTGCCCAAATTCTTACATCTCTTAATTGCTTAAGAAGACACACTGCCAGGAGCTGAGTGTTTCATTGGATCAGAAATCAGCTTTGTTATTAAAATACAGGCCTGGTCCCAAAAATGTCTGGAAAAAAACAGCCATGCCCCATGAATATAATTGTTGACAAATTGGCCAAGTTTCAAAGTGAATGGGTCACAATGTTTCATTTTGTCCAATCATAGTTTTGAATTATGTATTTAGATACAAAGCAAAGCTGCAGAGCCATGTTTCAATTCTATTAGAATTGGCCCAAGTTGATTCATGCTGGGTACTCACTTTTGAAGCCCTTTGTGCACCAAAAATGCAGTCTTTCACAAGGTCATGGTTTAACCCATGACCAGAACACAAGGAAGAAGAACAATGTATGAAAACAGATAAATAATGGCACCATGGTGTTTGTATCAAGCCCAGCCCACCAGCATTCCACCCACTAATTTTGCAAGTGTCATAAATTATAAGTGTCATTGTTTTGTCATATTATGCCAATTATGCTTTTCCCTGTAGGATCACACTTTTCCCTTTCTCCAAATCTGGCTTCAAACTGGAAGAGAGTTTAGATTAGATTTTAGGAAGAAATTCTTTCCTGTGAGGGTGGGGAGGCCCTGGCACAGTTGCCCAGAGAAGCTGTGGCTGCCCCATCCCAGGAAGTGTCCAAGGTGAGGTTGGATTGGGCTGGGAGCAATCTGGGATAGTGGAAGGTGACCCTGCCCACGGCAGGGGCTGGAACTGGATGTGCTTCAAGGTCCCTTCCAACCCAAACCATTCTATGATTCCATATCTGGTAATGAATCTATTCCTGCGTGGCCACAATTTTGCAAAAGGCACAAAGGCTAACAAGAAACATTTTGCCTGGAATGTATCTGGCACTGCAGTGGAAAAAGGAAAATTATTTTTGGGACTATTATTGTTTTCTATGACGATGACTCTTCAAAAATATATTGACCAAAACTTTAGAGAAATACCCTCAGTTTTTAGAAACTAAAACAGGCCAAGCTGCCTATTTTTTTTCCCTCCTTTATTTTCACTCCTGAATCCGGTTCTTTTCTCTCCACCAGAGAGCGCCAGGATCCCCAGAGGTGCTGATGCTGGGACTTCCCAGGGGTGTGCGCTTCTCCCGAGCAGTACGAGCACTAGTGTGCTCCTCAGACAGATGCTTGAGGACACTCAGACCAGCTGGCTTTGGGAATGGGGGACGTCAGAAAGAAGAAAGGGCTTGGTAAGTAGCAAAAGACATCTTCATGTTTTAGACTGAGAGCAGCAGCACTTCAAGGAATTTTGTAGGAAACCAACAGGCTGTGAAAAATGCCTTCCTCCAGAAGAACACTGAAAATGCTCTAATTCAGCTGGGCAGTTAGAAAATCCAAGGACCTGTGCATATATAGAGAGATGGCTTCAGCTTCAGTGTGCTGCTTTAGAGTGTGGCTCTTGAGGTGGCTGTGATGGTGCAGTCTTTTGTTTCTGGCTCCTCCTTGATGCCTGTACACAGCATTAGAGGCACAGAATAGATTCTGAAGAGAACAAAAGTTTTATGTGATTCTGCCTCTCTTAAGCCTTGTAGTAAATACTTGGTAAAAAGTACCCAATTTCCAATCTCATTTTAGTATGTGTGAATCTCCCTCCAGACTTAGAATTTGGTATTTTTAGGTTTTTTTTCCTCATGATTGTAAAAAATGCATTTACATGCCTTTACATACATCTGTCAAATTTCTCCCGAAACTACCTGAATGTGAGCTAACAAAACAAAGTCTTCTTCTTGTGGCATTTGGCTGCTCAAAAGAGTGATGAGTAAAGAAGCAACAGCAGCAAATATTGCACAGCTGTAGTTGTCACATCTGGGGAAGCCCTCAGGACTGTAGTCTTCAAAGCCTCTTCCAGACCACCAAAATTTCCCCCAATGCAAGACTGTAGAGGAAACATTATTAAATATCTTCTGGGTAGTACTATTTCATAGACTTTATAGCATAAACTAATGGACAACAAGAGTGATGGATGCAGTTTCTGTCAGCCAAAAAGGGTTAGAGGTGTCATAACCCAGGAACACCTCATTCATTAGGGAAGAAAGGAGTAAGTGGGAACCAAAAAGAGCCATATTAATCACAAATGACACCTTAAAATAGAGGCTGTTCTTTTTCTTGCTGTTGTTTTTGGCCAGGGTTGCAGCTTGCTCTCTTCTGTTTCTTACATTCTTCTGCTGTTGTTATCGTACTTTCTTGGACCTCTTCTTCTGGCCCATTGTCCTTTGTTCCTTCAGCCACCTGCCTGCAGAGCCTGCAAACCTCAGCATGGTCTCCTCCTTCCAACAGAAGTATCCCTGGATGTCAGTAATCCCAGCAGGTCTCGTTTCTAACAGCAGTGGACTTCATTGAGAGATACACATGGCTGGGTGAGAGCCTGAGCCCTCAACTATCAGCTCAAGCTGATGACTACAACCAGAGCTCCATGACGCTGAAGAGCTGAATCCATCCCAGATCCTGGACTGACAAGATATTAATAAACTGTTAAGGGTTTATCAAAACTGTAGAGGCAATTTATAGCAAATTCTTTGTCAGCAGAAAGTAACTTTCAATGTACTCTTTCAACATATGCAAAACGAAAGGGAAATATAAGTTGTGTATGTTGCTTCATTGCAGCCAACACCTTGAAAAATTTTATTGCCAGAGTATTTCAGGACTGGAAACAGAAATATTATCCATCGTGGTCTAATAGTAGGGATGCTCCTGTTAGTGTCTGTATATTGAATGATAGATGGAAATATCCTATGAATGGAAAAGTAAACATTACTGGATTTGTTCACAGACCAACTGTCTTAGGAGGGAACAGCTGGAATTAGAACAAAAATAACCACAAAACCAGGTGCAATGCTCATGACATTATCAGTAATTTTTTATCACATTGATTTGTTTCTTGAGTTTTATGTCAAACACAGGGTGTATGGTCTCTGGAGCATTTTCTGTGAACTATTCAAGCAGAGGTCAGTCTGTGCTGAAACAGTGATGGAGAGAGGACTGCATGTCAATATTAACTGGATGCAGAGGAGCTGGAGGAGTTCCTATCTGAAAGGAGAGAGAAGCAGATCTTTGGGGATTTAAAGCTGTGAATGGGTCAGAGAGCAGCTCTCCACCCTTTAGCTCCCCTAACCTGTGAGGGGCAGGGATAGCCCACGGAGGGACAGGCCAGGAGCCCTTTGCCCCTGTTTTCAAGGAGAGGGCCAAATGCTCCCAAGCTCAGAGTGCCTCTTCAACCCCTGAACCAGTCATTTGGCAGAGCTGGTCCTTCAGAGGTCCTTCAGAGCTGGTCCACCTGAGCCATTGTCCTGCTCCCTCTGACAAGTCAGTGCACACACAGAGTGACAAGGGCTGGGGTAAAAAGTGCAGGTAAGTGCTCAGCACCTCCTCTGTGCAAACCTTTTCTTTCCCACTGACACCATTCCTTGAAACCCAGGCAGTGACTTGCATTAACACTTGTCTCCTCTGTTAAATGTGGGTGAAACTGGTCAGTGGGTCCAACCACACTGGACAAGGCAAAAACAGCAAAGGACAGCAAATGTGGAGACCAAGAAGCTGAGAAAACTTGCCTTAGTGTTCTCTAAGACAGGCCACATCTAGTGTGAAGGGAGGAACTGAGTAAACCCCATTCCCAAAAGATAAAAAGGTCATTCTCTGCATCATGGGAATCCACACACTACATTCCCACACAAAGGATTTTGAAGAGGGAAATTCATGCAGCAAAACTGCTTTGGATGAGAGTGCTGCAAAACACCAGAAGGTTGCTGTGTCTTTTCAAACATCTGGCTCAGTCCAGTTTTAGATGGAGACACTTCCTGCCACAAAGTCCCCTTTTAATCACTGACTGCACATGAAGCAGGGTTTGGGCTGTGCTCAAGTTTTTAAGAGGTTGTCCAGAGCAGCTGGCTTTCCTGTATTTTCCAGTTAAAGGTTCAGTGAGGCATTTACTAAAACAAACAAACCCCCATTAATTGAGTAATGTACAAGTAGCACTTACATCCAACAAACAGAACAAAAAATGCTCTTTTACAAACTCACTTCCCACCCTGCAGACACAATGGTTTGTACAATAACACCACCCTCTGCCAAGAGATTCCAGCAGAAGACACGGTGACTCAAAAGAAACAAAGTGTAAGTTTATTGGACGTCAACATTTCTTAGTCAAGATCTAAGTAAAGAAAACACACAGTAGAAAAAGTTGTACAAAGCAGCAATAGATTTACATTACATTAAAGAAAAAGTTGCCTTAAGCTATTAAGTCTCAGTCCTAAAAAAAGTAAAAACCCATCCTGGTGTATTGGACAGATATAGAACGTATAAGGTATACAGGATTATAAACCCAGAATTGCTTGTCTTACCTCTATAATCCTTTAAAATGACAAGTGATTTTGTGTAACTAACTGGAAAACTCTCTAGAAAATATATTGGATAATTCCAATTTCTAGTAGGAAACTATTCCCTGTACCCAAGCACTTAAAGTGATCCCATTTTCCTGCTTTTTAAAAAGGGACACTATTAAGAATAAGCCTTAAAAGATGTACTTTATGTGTATTTTGCACTTGACACTGCAAAAGAGGGTTTGTTCTGGTTTTCTGTACATACTTGAATTGAAGCTGCTGCTGCAATAGTGGGAAACTTGTGCCTTTAAAAGGTAAAGTGTACCACTGAGAGACTGGAAAAGGAAAAGGAGGATCAAGTCCTTTATTCTGGAATAGTGAGAGGAAAAGCAACATGAAAAATCAGCTCAACTCACACAATTCGGACACATTTTTCAGACATCCTCGCAACAACTGCTGGATGCTGCCCATAGTAGGATTTTCATGCCCAAGCAGCTCAAGTGTTATAACACAATTTTTCAATTCTTCAATATTATTTATTAATATCAAGTATTTCTAATATAGGTATGTCCATTTTCTGTATCCAGCCTTTCTCTTAATAGTGTCCCTTTTTGTAGAGCAGTTACAGTACAATTTTTCACAAGTCATTTTAAATAAACAAGAATCAATAACATTAAAAATACTATCAGGCTGTGTTCAGCAACAACAGAAAAAAAGATTTTAACACTGATTCAATAACAGCAACACTAAAAAAAACCCCAAACAAAACAACCAACCAAACAAAAAACTCCAACAAAAAAACCACCCCCTAAGCTTGTTTTGATTTTTATCTAAATCTTCTGGTAGGAAAATGTAAACAATTTTATTGAACAGTATAGGCACATGCCAGATTACAGGCTCATGCCAGATATTTGCACCCTCACTGTTAGAGCCAAGAAATTAGGCATAGTCTGTCCTTATCCCATGGGAGGAACTCGTTCTAGCACTGGAAGCTTGGAACAGAAACAGAGAATATGTAGAGCAAACTCGCATGTCCTACTTGGGGGCAAACAAACAACATCAGGCAAAAAAACCTCCTGGATGTTCCTGCCCGAACAGGAAACACAGGCCAAGCCTCTTAC
Source organism: Erpornis zantholeuca (assembly GCA_013400515.1). Classification (NCBI taxonomy): domain Eukaryota; kingdom Metazoa; phylum Chordata; class Aves; order Passeriformes; family Timaliidae; genus Erpornis; species Erpornis zantholeuca. The sequence continues at coordinate 252,323 of VZTN01028512.1, forward strand.
AGATGTTTGGGGTCACAGATAAGGCAACATCTCATTTTTGAAACACAGACAAACTCTGGGGTCACCCATTTCACCAGATTATCTCCTCCATCACCTGTCATGGGCTGTTTCACTCTCCCTTACCCAAAAACCCAAAACTAGACACAGTTTTGTGACTGGTTCGTGTGTTTTGCTGCCAATGCTCACTTTCAAGGTTGGTCATGGTCCCAATTCAGCAAAGAACTTGCAGAGAACATTTAAAAAAAATTAAGACTGATCTTAACGGAGCTAAGATAGGCTTGGAGGCTTTGCCAACACAGTGCCTGAAAGGAAAAAAAATCCCAAACCAAAATATATTTCATGGCTCAACCCTGCTCACCTGAAATGCAACAAAAGTTTCCACTCCCACTGACAGGATAGTTCTCTGAGATTTATCTGACAGGTTATAAAAATAGCAAAAAAAGGACAGAATTATAGATTCTAATCTATATATTAAAACATCTGCACATTCCTGTCACAAATTTTAGAAAAAAAAAAGCAAAACACTTTTCATATTTAACAAGACCTCTAACTTTGTGTCACTTCAGTACACAGCTATAAAATTAAACAAAATATGATGAAGACAGGCTTTTGTATCAATAAATTTGCCTTTTATTTTGGCTGTGGCCAAACTAGACACTCTTCAAAAGATCTTTATTTATAAACAAGCAACTAACATTTTTTTTCCATAATTTAATTTTTAAGACATATATTAAAGTTATATAAGTGGAAGCATATTTATTCCGTATCCTCCAAAATAAACACTTCTATCAAGGGCTTTGCAAGATACTGTATAAAAGCTAATAGAAAACCAGAACTGCTATATAAACATCTCATATTTAAATTTTAGAGATCCTGAATTCCTTTACTAAACAACAGGAACCAAATGTAAAAAAAAAAAAAAAAAAAATCACACAGAACACACTCAAAGTGGAAAACAAAACTTAAAAACTCCCCCAAAAACCAAAGTAACTGAAAAAAAAAACTTAGGAGGCTACTTAGACCAAAAATATTTTATGGATTCTTTGTAATACCTAGTACACTAGAAAAAAAAGGTCAGGGTTTCTTCAAAGATGTTGCACAAGGTTTTGATTTAAAGTGTGTAGAATTGATCATCATATCACAGAGCAGAATCCCAGCTGGAAGGGAGATGGCTGTGACCCAGCTGAGCTGGTTGCCACCTTCCTGCAGAAAGCACACTGAATTTTAAAAGGCTCCAGCTCAACTTTCAGGCTGCTGTGCAGAGGAATCACTGGGGAAAACTTAGGAACCATTCTACAAAAACACGTTCATGTTTTACACACAAGGATTTCTTATATATAAAGGGTACTTAGCAAGGCTTTATGTTTTTCTGATTTTTTAAAACCAGGTTTAAGTGCAATAACCATTTTATTCCGAAATTGTTTCTGGCAAGAAGGAAATTTACAGTCCTATTAGGTGGAATAAAAAAGTAAGTAACTGGAAATGTCACTGCTAAGCTAGTACCTTGTTTTAAACTGCAATGCCACTGAAAGAGTTTAACTGATACTCAAGCAAATAAACCTAATCATACTCAGCCACAGTTGGCCTGAAAGAGGACAAAAAAGAACAACATGTTACTTTTAGAAGTGTCTAGTAGCAATTTTAGATTGCAGAAAAAATTAAGCAGAAGAGGCTTGAAACTAACATTGCAATTTTTTTGCAATGTTGAAAAAAAGTCAGGGATCCATCCTGAGCTAATTCTTTCAAACTTCACTTACAGGAAAAATAGTTAAAAATCTATTGGGGAAACAAAAGGGTGGCACACTTGGCTTTCACTGAGAAAAATCTGATGTGTGCCTAAGGGTGCCCATCTTCAGATTCTTAGGAGTTACACTTGTGCTTGATTTTGCTGAATCTCAGCGTCAGCTTGAAATTCTAACTTCTGAGCTTGGGATACTGAAAAAGGAGTTACACGCATGGTTACACACAGAATTCAAGCCTCACTCCTGCTGCCCCTGAAATTGGTGACCAAACTCGTGCTTGTTTCAGTGGACACAGACTGGGCTCTGACTCAGCAGTGAGGAATTACATCCCCTTTCTCCCAACCCTGCAGGGGGAAAGTTGGTCAGGATCATAAACACTGTTTGCATCATTTTTGTTCACTCTAATCCACCACCCCTCCATTAAGTTTAAATTCTAGCAGAAGAATTTCTCACTGTTGGTTCACCTCCTACTTCTGGGTAAATATTTCCTTGACTTACAGAAAAAATTGGACCCTTACCATAGCTCCTGGTAAGTATGTGTTATCCTACTTACACTAAATGCTCCAGTTGCCATTTGAGGTAAAATAATGGAACCACATGGAGTATCTGCAGCCCATTATTACCACAATTTTCAACAAATTGGAAAATTCAACACATTTTCACATATGATAGAAAGCGGCAGAAAGAACTACTCTATATGCTTTGTATCCATAAAATGCAGTGATTGTAGTGTGATTTTCTCCTCTGCTTTGAGCTGGATATGTACGCTTAATACAAATTTCAAATACATACTTCTTCATTTATACAGGTGTCTATATAAATATTTACATTTTTAGGTTCTGTTAAAACATATCTTTGTACTCACGGCTGAGCTTATTACTTGTGTTTGGAAACACAACTCCACTTCTGTCCCTTAATGTCTCTCTTGTTGATTTAATAGTTATACATTCCTTTGTAGTTAGAATTACAAACAGTTGTACAAATAGTGGAAACAAAACTATGAAACTTGTCTGACATCCATTCAACCTCATTCATGTTACAAACAGTACCATTTGCATTATCGTGGCTGTTACACAATGACTTCAGCTACCCAAGTATCCATAGGAAATTAGTCTTTGGGACATTATATAAAGCAAAGTACCCCTTCTCTCAATTTTCCTTAGAAAGTTATAATTAAATGGCTGAAAGCAGGCTCGCTGCTACTTCTTATATAAAATCTTAGTAATAATATTGCTGACTTTAGATTCTATTTTAATTTGCACAAGTTCCATACAACAAAAAAACAATTCTATGTTCCCTTAAAATAGCAAACATTTGTATCCAATAACATCAGGATTACTCAAACTTGAGGTTTATTTGTTATTGCTAAAGGTTTTTAAGACCTAAGTCAATACAGCAAGACACTCCATCCACTTCCTCCCAAACTGCCATTGTATGGCAACCACTTATATGGAGCTTGTGTGTGTTGGTTTCTTTTTTAAAAACAAATTAATGACGTTGGTTACAGTATTTCACTACTACAAGCTCACAGTTAGAATCCAAATTGTTGTTTTCTTTTAATATATAACTTTATATATAATACACACGCACACACCAACATCACGGGATGAAAATCCATGCATACAATCCAGATGCAATTGTATTTCAGTGTCAAATGAAATAAAATAAAATTTATTCAGTTACTGTCAGATCCCAGACCACAGTATTTTAAATTACTCTGCTTTCTACCTACTAACCAAGTTAGTTTTCCCTAATCTCCAAATCCAAGCAGCATCACAAATTCCAGATTTTTCATCAGCATTGTTTTGATCCTCTTAAATTTATAGTCTATGTGGCAGACCTCTGAGATCCTGAACACAGCCCCCCCAGACCAGCTCTGCAAGGGTTCTGTTAAAGCTAATTGTGTGTCTGTTCATGGCTCCAGAGACTGAAAGCCGTCTTGAAAGTCCTGTGGCAGAGTTTGCACATGTACTGTCTCTTGAAGGTGATTGCCGAGAGCGGCGGGGCGTGGTAGAAGAGCGTGTCCGACTCCTGCGGCACAAACAGCTTCTCAGTAGTACTGGAGCTTTCCGGCAAGCCCGTGGGGCTGTCGGGCTCCAAAGGCTGGATTTTGGGGAGTGGTGGGGGTGGGGGTAAGGGTGGGGGTGATGGGGAATTGGCTGGTGGACATATCTCGGGCTCCTTATTTGTGGACTCCTCTGCGGCCTGGGACATGTGAGACTGGAAGTGGCTCCAGAGCCGGAAATTCGTTCGGAAGGCCTTGTTGCACACGTGGCAAATGAACGGCTTCACGGAGCACAGCAGCTCCTGGTGACGCTCCAGCTGTTTGCGTAAGGTGAAAATCTTCCCACACTTTTCACAGGGCCACAAACTGGGATCTTTCTTGGAGACTACATCCTTAGGTTCCCTGCTCGTTTCGGTGACCTCGTCCTCTATATCATCTGCAGGCTCTTCTTTGATCTGGATTTTAAACTGCTTGGAAACACTTAAGTCTTCAGGAAGGCATGAAGAGTCTTCAGAATCAAAATTGATTTGTTCTGACGAATCACTGAACACACCGTCCTCCTTTGCAGCAACAAAATTGTTCATTTTATTGGATTCGGACTGCGGAGGCAGGCGTGAGGAACTGGTGATTTCTCCATTGTGATCCATGAGAGGCAAAGAAAAGTTCTCTGATGGAGCCATTGTGTTCTGATTGTGAACCTCAACCTGATGACGCCAGATACTGAAGGATGATTTGAAGGTGCGCATACACTCAAGGCAAGTCAGCTTCTTGTACTCACACTTGCTTTCATGCTCATGCTTCAGCTCTGGAGAAGAAAACCTAAGGCTGCAGTAAGGACAGACAGTGGCGTTCCTACAGAGTCTCTCATGGTTTCCCTGCTCAATAAGTGAGGAGAGCTTGGCATTGCAGAGACGGCACTGATAAACCTCCTTGTTTTCCACCGGGTTTTCAATATGAATGTGATCTTTCTGCTTAGGAGCTTTATTGCCCCCAATGGGTTTCTCCCCTGGATGCATTTTTATGTGCTGTTTGAACTGGGAGAGGAAACGATAAGCTTTCCCACAGTAGGTACAAATATAGGCTCCTTTGGTTCTCGACCTCAAATTCCTTTTGATGACTTGTTGTACTTGTGAAGCAGACTGGCCCTGAAAGCTCTGCTTGCCCCGTCTTAGTTTCACAATCAGAGCTTTTTTGATTTCTCTCTCCCTCACTATATCGATCAGTTTTCTTTGGAACTTTTCATCCAAAAGGGCATGTGAACTGGAAGCTGGTGAGGGATTCTTCACGATTCCATGTTGTGTCTGGCAGTGCGTCCACACTTTGAAATTGGTGTGGAATCTCTTGTGGCATATGTCACAAGCATAGGGCTTCTCTGGATTGTGATACATGTTAACATGGCGATGAAGACCTGCTGTTGATCTGAAAATTTTAAGGCAGTGTTTACATTTAAATTTTTTATTTGGTCTTGCTTCTTCCATCTCGCTGTATTCATCTTTACTAACATCAGAATCAGGGAAATCAGCATCAAGGTGTGTGGGGCTCGAGCCTTCCTCGAAGTTCTCTTCTGAACCAGGAGAACCCTGCTCATCTGCCTTCAGTTTCTTGAACGGTAGCCTCCGATCATCCTGGAACCTCCTTTTTGCTGGAAGTCTGCTTGGTTCCTTACGGTCATCCTCAGTTTTAAAAGCAAAGTCCTTGTTGGCCAGTGCTGAAGCATCACCCACTGTAACTCGTATGATATCAGCAGGATCTGAGAGGGGACTGCTGGGCTCAGTTTTTATCCGCACGTCCGAGAGAGGGGAAGCGACCTCCCGATCCGTTGACTGAGAGGCACTGAAAGACCTAAGGCGATGTGGGTGTATTACCTGTGGCTTTTCATCCAAGGCTGACTTCTCCGATGACTCCTTCGAGGATGACTTTTGGGATGCAACACTAAATGTCTTCTGGGAATCGTTAGTTCCCGGTGAGGAGGACGAGGATACCTGTGCAGGTTTTAGGTCAACAGAAGGTGAGTAAATAGGAACCTGGCTGTCCATGGACAGTGACCTTCGAAGGAGACTTTTTACAAGGGGCCCACTTCTGTCAATACTTTGCTTTTCCGGGCCAGACCCACTAGATGGGATTACCAGCCCTAACTTGGAGTAGTAGAGCAAATTCCTGTCTTCCCCTTGACCATCTCCTTTTCCTGCCTCTCGCAACAAAAATGAGGATTGTGCTGTCCCACGCAGAGACAAGACTGGTGGACGCGGTCTTTTCAATGACAACTCTGCGACTTTTCCTCTCAGAAGCTGAGCGCTGCTTCCTGGCTCACCGCCTGCCATTTCTTTCTCTGCTAAAGACATCTGAGGCAGCACCATGTTCCTTTTCACTAAAGCACCTCTGCTCTGATCCTCCACAGTTCCAGAAGTTTCATGAACCTTCATATAGCTCACAGGGCCTTCTTTCAGCCACCTCCTTTCAGTCAGTGATAAATTGTGAAAGGTTTCAGTTGGTTTTGTTACCTGTGGTCTGCTGCTAGCTTTGACAGCCACAGAGGGTGAAGGTTTAGGAGTATGGCTTAAGTCATGTTGTGTTTGATTTACACTTTTCACTTGTGCTTCGATTCTGTTCTGACAGACGATGACACTTCTCTTCTGAGAACTACTTTCATCTTCATCTTGGTAGAGTATTTTTTTAATAGGACAAGAAGGAAAAGGAGCTTGAGGACTCTTGGAAACAATGTTTGTAAGAAAAGATATTCCAAGACTGTAGCCAAGTTCTTGCACAGCTGCGAGACTGCCTTTCTCAGTGAACAAGGATGAAGAATAAATGTAGTTCAACACATTATCAAAAGCATCTGGCTCACAAAAGTCGAGCTGAAACACTGACTGAGACTCATTCTCCTTATTTGTGAACAGAGTCTGGAAGTATTCACTGCTGGCTGCCAGAACGTTCTTATGAGCTCGGAATTTCTGGTCTCCTACGATCAGCACAACGTCACACAGCTGTCCCTTGAGACGCTCCTCGTTCAGGGTGCTTAGGAGGGAAATGGCATGTGCTGGATTTATGTAATGCAAGAGCCCCTCCATGATTCTGATGGCCCTGAAAAACAACAACAACAACAAAGTTGTAGGTTGCCTTATGTGAACTGGTAGAGACAAAGTAAACACACCTCCTGTACTTTGCAAACTGGCTAAACCACCATCAAACAGTGATTATAGGAAGAGCTTGTGTGGAGGAAAGGTCTGGGAATGAAAATACCACTGTTAGCTCCAACAAAAGCACAGGCATGGGAAGAACCAGCTCATCTACCCACTTTCAAATATCCTTTTAATTGCTGATCATATACCAAGAATATTACACCCAGCTAGCTGGGGGTGGATGGATGGATGGATGGATGGATGGATGGATGGGTGGATGGATGGATGGGTGGGTGGATGGATGGGTGGGTGGATGGATGGGTGGATGGATGGATGGATGGATGGATGGATGGATGGATGGATGGATGGATGG
>VZTN01028512.1:259603-270703 GCA_013400515.1 Erpornis zantholeuca
GGATGGATGATGGATGGAGGGAGGGAGGGATGGATGGATGGATGGATGGATGGATGGATGGATGGATGGATGAGTGAATGGGTGGATGGATGGATGGATGGACTGTGTTCTCCTCCTGTAATATGTCGCTGTTGTATTAGGGACAGAGACATGCGACAGAAGACTCCAAAATAATTCCAGAAGGTAGAAAGCTCAAAAGCCACTTTATTAGACATGCATGCTCTTTTATAGAGAACTTTGCACAGCTAACCAATCTATACATGACTGGTTAATTGACTGACACCCCCCAACACCACTGGCTAATTACAAATGACACAAACATCTTACAGACAAACACCAGGTGCAAGATTGTTTACATTCTTCAATGCATGGGAAAGTTTGGTTTCTCACAAGCTCTGGATGCAGTCTGATGTCCGGAAACTCCTCTCTGACAAGGCAGCCAGCATCCATAATAATACTAGTAATATCACTATGGATAATATTACTAGTAGTATTATCCATAGTAATAATAAATTCCTCTCCGCAGAGGAGGAACAGTTCAATCATTTCACTCTTGATCACCTCTTTTTCTGCTTCAGCTCTATGAGGATCTATCTTGACAACTGGATTGATAAACTCTTGGATCAGGTATCTAAACTTAGTTATAGCAACTCACCTTTGTGAGGCTAAGCAACCCTGACAGTCTCCTGCTGACTAGACAAATTAAGGGGGTTTTGTTGTCACTTTTAATAGGATGACGGAAAGGGCATTAATACTGGGAAGGGAAACAGGATTATTGTCTGTAATCTAAATTCATCATGTTTACTTATGCTTAATAAATGCTCTTAATATCTACTTCTAACTGTATGTGTCACTTAAAACTGCCCTGGCAGGATGTGATTTCTGGGAAATGTCACAGTTTTCACTGAAGTATCCCTGCATTGCTTTGCTCAGGATGAAAAGCAACCAGGGAACTGAAGTCCCCATTTCATTCATTATCAGAAGAGCACTTTATGCCCACAACCCATATATCTGAGGAACAGTTAGCCTTGGCTGCATCCAAGGGTACAATAAGAACAAATTAAACTGCAATGCAGAAATCTACATGATCTGTATGCTTCAAAACACAGCCCGCTCCATAATGCAGGAGTCTTGGTAACTCAATATACTGCTCCTGATGAGAGCTTAACAAAAGAAGATAACCAGGTCTTCAGTTAGTTTAAACAAAGAACTTCTGTGTCAGGAGTTGCAATTTATATATCTGTGCACAAGAACATGCACAGAGAAATCAACAATACTCAATTTTCTTATTCTTTTCATGGACACTCTCTACACTACCTCTGTGGTGGTTGTAAAACAAGTCAATGATGTGTCTGTTAAAAGCAATTGTCTTATTTTTACAGCTGATTTGAGAAACTACTTTTTTATTTCATTTGTACATAATGTATTCAACTACAACAAAAAGATTTCACTGTTCATCAGCTTACAAGCAAAACTGTGAAGTTTATCAAAATAAAAAACAATACTGAGAAGCCATAACCCCATGGTTAACAAATGAGGATGGTAAATCTTAAAACTAATGGATATAAATAAGTGATCAAAGTCTAAACTGGTATGATTGAGAAATGACTTAAAGGATGGTGCATGCAATGTCTCAGGGCACTGATCATATCAAGGACTGAGCTACCATTTCTACACCTAAAAATACCAAATGAGTTAATGGTGTCATGGCAATAGCTAAAGCAGAATGCTATTTCCTCACCAGATCAGTCTTTACTGAGTATTTCAGTGCCTTGCAGTGTCATTCCATAAACACTACTTTATCCTTAATTTACCTTACATAGTTATAATGCATAATTCCCCCACACCTCCATCTATAAAAAGCAGTACAGTCAATGTTAATTTGAGAAAGCAATCTGGTTTGTTTTGCTTAAAAATATTGGGAGGATGGAGGTGGGAGTGTGAGGATGGTGGTTCATTACCCTCCTCCTTTGTGGATGCCACTGCAATTTAAAGTGGCAGAGTCTGACTGGCCCTAACACAGTTTCATGGTCTGAGCACCCATTAACACTTACAGAGTTATAAGTGCTCCAGGAAGGCATCTTTCCCTTTCCTCTCACCTAGAAGAAAATGACTTTGCAACTCAAGTGATTCATCTGTGATGCAAGTTGCAAAATGTACATGGAGGTAACAGATCAACAGAGCTTAGGAAAATTTAATTGTTGTGTAGAGACAGTCAACAGAAGCTGCTGCATAACCTACATTTCAAGGACACAGTGGAAATAGAGTGTATTAGACAAATGTTTTGAAATATTTTAAAATATTTCATTTTAATCTGCTTTGCCCAGGCCTTGTGTTTTTAAGACTGGCAGAATAAACACCATGTAATTACTATGTGTCCCTCTGCCCATGTGACACAGCAGTGCAGCATAACCAGTAAAGAGTGGTGCAGAATCTGCAAGACTACAGCAGAATCCAGCAGTCACCCATCCTCCTGGCCACAGTTTTCCTTTTTCATAAACACAACAGACATGAACGTCCCTCCCCGTCATGCTCAGAGCACAGTGAAGGAGGCTCTGGAGCAATGTAACTCTGTCACTTTAACAGTAACCAAGGCTGCAAGGTACACAAATGGCAATGGACCAAATTAATCCTCCAAAGGCAGCTTTAATCCTGGTATTTCCTAATTCAAGTGCTTGACTTTCAGCTTAATAGCCTTTAGACACAACAGGCAGAAATTAAACAAACAATACCAAGAAACACACCAGAACTGTTTTGCAGAACCGTTTAAAGACATTTACCCAGATCATGTGAAAGCCTGAAATATTTAGAAGTAGAAAAAAAGAAATCAACCCAAGGAATACCTTAGTCAAAGTGCAATGTGTTAAAATTTCACTACATGAACACTTTTCAGTAACAAAGTTGATCCAAGTCATCCCTACTGTCTTGTGTTCATCTTACCTGCACACTGCAGGTCACTCCTCCTTCAGCTGTGCCAGTACAAATATTTGCAGGCCTGTATGATGTAGCAGAACAGACAAAAATAAACCTCCAACATTATTTCTTTTCAAATTCTGGTCAGTTTTTATAGTAAACCACATCAACAAATACTGCATTGGCATAACTGAAGAGGCAACAGGAACAGCTGTAGGAGGACAAGAACTCCATCCCCAAAGCCAGTGCTTGACTGCCTGTGCTTAGCCCCACACAGAAGCTTCCCATGCATAGTGTGTAGATACACAACTCTGGCAGACTCCTGTAACACCAGATTTGGTTCCAGGTGTTTGAGGACTCCTACTTCTCAGGTGAAGATTGTTTTGTGATTAGCTGCCTAAGATCTTTCCTCCAGATAACCTGCTTCTAGTCTCTTTAACCTTTTTTTCCAGCCACCTTCACTACGGACTGGAAACAAAGTTAGTTCTTTCTTCTTTAGTTCCATGATGTTTAGGTGACATCATGGAAACAGCAGGAGCAGATCAGAAAACCTCCCATTGTCTGTATGCAGGTGCCTCATGCCACAGCAGCTGCTGGTCCTCGGGAAGAACAGTGACATTTAGACTCCAGACCCAGGAAGGGCTAATGCAGGAACCTTTGCGAGGCCAAGAAGAGATTTTTGCGTCAGCCTTCACAGGATCACAGGATGGGTCAGGCTGGAAGGGAGCACAATGGGTCAGCTGGTCCAACCTCCCTGCTCAAGCAGGGTCACCCCAGAGCACAGTGAAGTATCCAGATGGCTCTGGAATATCTCCAGTGAGGAAGACTCCACACCCTCTCTGGACAATCTGTTCAGTGCTCAGGACAGAAGCTCTTCCTCATGCTCAGGTGGAACCTCCTGGGCATCATTCCTGCCCATTGCCTCTTGTCCCATTTCTGGGCACCATGGAGCAGAAGCTGGTGCCTCCTCTTGGCACCCCCCCTTTACACATTTATGCACATTAATGAGGTCCCTGCTCAGTCATCTCTTCTCCAGGTTGAACAGGCCCAGCTCCCTCAGCCTTCCCTCATAAGAGAGATCTCTAGTCCTCTAATTCCCTCCTTCAACAGCCCTCCACTGATCTCAGAAAACTAGATTTCAAAAGCCTAAGTACCGTATTTGGTGTAAGGTTGTTTTTATTTTATATTTTGAACAAGGTTAGAAAAAGATGCCTCTACTATTTCAGAATTACTTTTGTTAAAACAAAGGAATCTCAGGAAAGCTCTTCACAAGAAAAGGGGAAAAAAACTTAATCTTAGGCCCAACAGTTTCTTGATCTTCAACAGCAACCTCTCTTTGAAGTAGTTGTTCCCCCTCCTTTCCTCTGTTCCTTACTCTCACATCTCCTCCTCCCAGCCCTGTGGTACTCTCCACTTCCTTTCTCCAGCTCTGCTGCTCATTTGATCTCCCAATGAGATGATTCAAATCCTTAAAATTATGCAGGAAACAAACAAACAAACAAAATTACTCCAGCTTTTTAGAGCTGTTTGCTATTTTCTAGGATAGGGAGCTTAATCAGCTCACTGAAACATCAAATGAGCATCAGGGTTCCAGTAAGAGAAGCCATGCACCTGCCCATTCTTTGTCAAGAAGTTGCTCCATCAGCTTCCTCCATCTGAAATTTCACCTTTAGAAACAATGGAGCCACCAACTTTACAGCTGAAACTTTACAAATAGAACCAGGCAGATATTTATGTGTGGTTTCAGTGTAACAGCTACACCCTCAAATACATGAGCACCTAAGAGATGTGGATGTTGCCTTCTGACTTCCATGATAAGGAAATTGCTGTCAGCTAAAGCTCCGTTAACAACGTGCTGGGGGTGGCAGTGGGAAAGCTGATGTTCTGAAACCCTCAATGAGATGCAATATTGCAGAAAGTGAGAAAGTGTGTCTGGAAGCAGAGAATATGAGGATGGAGAAGGAAACACATAGAGGAAACGAACACTGAACAGGGGTTTAAACAAGGAAAATACACAAGAGGCATGGCAGGCACAAACCCCCTAAAGAAAGCAAAGAAATTTGGATTGTAAGACTCAGCCAAAAAATACAAGTGACTTCCTGGAGCATCATCTGGAGAATGAAGGGATGTTGCATGCATTTGAGTCCTTTCCTGAGAATCTGAGGGCTCAGATAATTCTGGTGCTGTTTCAGACACAAGAAGGGTAAAAAGCCCCCTTACTTGGCACAAGTCCAGATAAAAAAGGAATCTACGCTGCTTAAGCTTCAACTCAAGAACCCTATGCTGGATTTTATGATTTGAGTTTGGCAACAGATTATAAAATGTCTCTTCTGCCATCAACAGCCTTTGCAACACAGATACTCTCCCATAGCACATACAGATTTACACATCCCCCTATATACCCCAAAACCTGTAGGTAAAAGCTGCAAACCCACATAGAAACACCGTTTGCATTCCTATAATATTTTTCTATCTAAATACTTAAATAATCTCTTGCTGCCAGTTTGGGGTCTGTCTTCCTGGATTAAATGCAATGAGCTTTCACTGCTATTGCTGTCTTCCACTGCAGACAACACTTTCTCCATGAAGACAAATGTTTTTCATTTCCAATAGGTCAGCAGCACAGAGAGACTCACTGGTAGGAAGACAGGCATAAAATCAGATAAATAACATGCTTGCTAGTGTGCGAAACTGGTGGACTAATTTCTATCTATTTATCCTCCAAACACACAAAAGCAGAAATTTAGGGAAAGGAAAAGCAGAAATTCTACCATCACAGAATCACAGAATGGTTTGGGAAGGGACCTTAAGGATCATCCAGTTCCAATGCCCCTGCCATGGGTAGGGACACCTCCCACTATACCATGGTAGCTCAGAGCCCCATCCAATCTGGCCTTGAACACTTCCAGAGATGGGGCAACCCAGGCCAGGGCCTCACCACCCTCACAGTAATGAATATTTTCCTAATATCTAATCTAAACCTACTCTCAGTTTGAATATTCTGCAGTCTGTTTTGTCCTCCACTATAGACAAATAATTAGCATTTACCCTGACTCAGACATGAAATCCACTTAGAAATTAATGGCTACTTTTCACATTCAGATCATACCCTCAGTTTCATGTTCTGACACTTAAAATAGCTCCCCCTGACGTGCAGCAAACATCAGAACGTCAGAGTACAAAGCTCCTTTTGTCATTCCCGTCCCTGTTTACTACCCAGCAGCAGCTCAGGATGCAATTTCATCTTACTCTCGGCGCAGTTTAGCGAGGGATTGCTCCCGCAAGGAGCAGTCTGTGTCTCCTCCCCCTCCGAGGAAGGGCTGCCTAGTGTCAGAGCAGTGATCAAATCCAGCTACGGGGATCTGTACATCTACAGATGGAAGGGACAGGGCAGGCAAGTGCTGGCTGGGAGGTCTCCCAGCTCTTCCTGAGACGTTCAATGAAGATTAAATCACATCAAACACGATGTGATATTTGTCCTGGCCTCAATGTCTCCACTGTAACTCATCCTCCAAATTGGTGTAAACTAAATCAAAGTATTAAGTAGTTTACAAAACACCTTTCCCTAAGGAGTTCTTCAGCTTTCATTCACTTGGGCTTTGTGATGTTGCAAACAAACTCTCTGATGAGACAAGTCTGAAAGGCTTGATGGCCATCTAAATTTAAACACCTACAAAAATCTCATGCCTCAACATATTTCATATCTTTTTCTTTGGTAGGAGATGTATGAAATTTGAAGAATGGTAGACCAAATGTGCACACTTGTATTCTTTCTACAGGTTGACTTTATTGTTTTATTGGCAATGCTGAGATATACTTATTAAATGGAGTAACATCTGCTTTACTAGATGAGACACATTACTGGCCTAATTCACAATAAAAACTTGCCTACATACAGTTTTTAATTTTGCTGGTATAGTCAAAATGACAAACCCTAATTGTGGTCTTATTTCTATTACTATAATGGTGCTTTTTACAGGCACAGTGTATTTTGGATAGGAAGAGAAGCCACTTATACCCATGGAAGATCTTTTCTATCAACAGAATAGTGTTTACACTAAGGTTTCTTTAAGAAAATGAGACATGAGGGGGAAAGGTCATACATTTAATCTGAAAAATGCAGAACTAATATAAAAACTGAGCCTAAAAATTTGCCGAGTGAGAAAGTTATGATTCAGGGAATGCAGGTATCTTCCTCCCACTGAAGGGATCCAAAGAAAATGTCATTCAGCCATCACTGATTGTGGCCAAGATACTTGGAAGATAATACTGGAAAGGGTAAAGACATCATCTATTTTACCTGAGCTCTATCTTAAGGATTTATAAGTTCATGAATAGCATGTGGAAGATTTTCAGTTTACTCCAAGTCCACAAGCAATTGAAGGCAAGCTACATCTTACACAGTTAAAAAAAAAATTAGAAATCCAGCACCATGAACAAGAACACTGTATTTTCTTTACTCTTTAAAAGTATTTATGAGAATGGAGATGGTCATATTTTTACTGTAATTCCAGGAAATTTGGCCCTTAACCTCAACAGCTGAAGGACTGTACTCAGAGTTCTATCCTGGTACAGAATAAACAAGTTCCTTTTGGTTATGACAGACTGAGTGTGGCAGCGATTAGAAGTCACTGTAATTCTGCTGCTTTCCCTTCCATGGCTCTTAATTTACATTAAAAGAGGCTTTGTGGGGCACATTTACTGTACCAAATACACTGTTTTTTTGAAGTTCTCTGAAGATACTCACAAATATGTTCAGACCAGACTGAGGGGGTCGAGGGGACCCTCACTGTTCCCTATGTCAGAACTGTCCCTGTGCTAACCACAGCTTGGCAGAGATTGATGAGAATGAACTGCAACCTAAAGGTTACTCACACTGTTCACTGCTGAGGTAGGATAAACCTTGGGTAAGGAGATTAATGCTCCAAGACAAAAAAGGGAAAAATATTTCTTCCTTTCCCAAAGAATGCAATTTAACTGTATACAAATTACTATCATGGGAAAAGTCTTGCAGCATTTAAGAAAAATTATTTGGCCAAAGGATTTTTCATGTCTTTTCCTCACAGACTACAGGGAAAGAATTTGCACAAGAACGATAAGGTGTTTCACTGCATCTCAGAGGGAAAACCCCTCAACAATCAGGACCAGGGGATTTTAAAACTTCTATTTGCGGGCAGCAAAACTGATTAATTGATGGTGGTAGAGATGGAAGGAGCACAGGAAGATAGAAGACTTACTCAACACTTTCTTTCCTTGTTCATAAAATATGTTTGAACTGTTCCAGAACAGCACAGTACATAAAGTAGTCAATAAGAAAAGACAACAATTTTCTTTTTATTTCACTTATGATTGAAAGAAAATATAAAAGAACTGATGTCTTTAATAGTGTCAGTAAGGGTTAAAAAATGGAATTATTACAGTACAATATTAAACTACAACAAATATTTGGGAAGGAAACCCCCTCTGCACACACCTATTTTAAAGCACGGCATATTGCAGTCCTTCCACTTGCAGTAAATGACTTCGCTTCTTCTAAAGACTCTTCTTGCTTTCTAAGGCTCTCAGATCATTACATGTGACAGATTTCAAAATGAAGGAGCTCGGTTGCTCAAAAGTTTAATGAGAGCTGAAATTGTTGCAACTGCAGCATGTGACTCAGAGCATGGCCCCTCCCAGTGCGGAACAAACCATGTGCTGATTACAGCCCAACTTCCTCTCCCCTCTGAGTCCACACTTGGTCACACACTGAAGTTATCACTATTTTGCAGATAAAGCAAATTTCAAAACTCTGAAAGCTACAGAGGGAAATTACTTGGTTTTTAACAGTAACTGCTTCACAGCTCCTGAAGTTCAAAACAAAACAATTTCAATACAGTAAGAAAGCTCAATGCTTTCTGCAAAGTTGTCCTTTTAAACCCAAATGCTGACCTGCCCCAACTAATTTTAAGGAAAGTGTGAACAGCCATTACTATAAAGATGATCAGAGCACTTAATTCTCTGTGTGCAAGTATTGTCTAGCATCACACACCAAAAAAAACCCCAAAACCCCATGATCTCAGAAAACCTAATTTCTTAGTAATATCCAGCTTCTAGTGATCCAGAGGGTTCTCAGTGTGAGATGGATGTGGAAGAGTATCACCCTGGCACTTGGAGCCTACACAGCAGGAACAGAAGGCACAAGTGTTCACATTTATCACTAAATGTACAGCACAAAAAGGACTTTGGGAACTTCTTAAAAGCTGCTGCCTGTTTTATATTCAGTAAGAGTGCTAATGTGTGCTAAAGGAGTAAGCTACCTTGAACATTAAAGCAGAATCAGGGGAGCTCCCAAGTGGTGAAATCCCCCAGCAGTCCTGGTCTGGCTCTCTAGCTGAAACCTCCAGAGGTTCTAATTTGTGACATCTCCCTAAGAGTCCTTAATGAGATCATGTAAATGACAGTTCTTGCAATGGTCACAATCCAGTCAGGACTTTCCACAGGTAAACAAAATATTCTTAAGAAACTACAACACTACAGCATGTGGGTGAAACAGGGGTCTGAGAGAAAGGGATGTTGGATCCCCATCCACCCAAGAGATGGCCACGTAATTTCGGGTTTTTTGCAAACAAGGCTTATAAAAACAGTTGCTTGTATTTGCTCAAAACTTCCCCTCAAGAGGATCAGCATAACACTGGTGGAAAATTTTAGTCAGAGCACTTTGTCAGTTTGAGCAAAGTCAGAACAGAACAGTACAACACATAAAGCAGTACTAGATTTACCTGTAGTGTGTATTTACTACTCCTGATTTAATATCAAAAGACTTCCTGTAAAAAATACATTTTAAAATCTATATTTATATTAATTTATCTAAGGATAAAATATTACTTTTAATTTAACTACAAAATATTAAGTGTATTCACAAAAAGCTCTGTGATTGTGTAATTCATCACAATCTCTTCTTGTACGTACAGCCCACCTACCTTCTTACTTCCACCAGAAGAGCAAGTACAAAAGAAAGGAAGGGCTACTAAAGCAATTGCTATTTAATTATTAAAATGAGCTTACTAAGTACAAACACATTCCACAATCATTTCCTGTCTAATAGTAACTCATTTAAACTAAATTTTTCTACTGTTTATTTCCACGAGCCTCATCCAATCTGAGCATATCAGCTTGGACTTTAGGGAGGATTATAGTAAAGTTCTCTCTGACAGCTATGACCAAGTAAACACATCTTCCACAACGTTCTGCAAAGGCACAGCCCAGCGCTGAGGACTTCCCTACCTGGCTGTGAGATGTGCTTCATCCTGCTGGTGAATAACCCAGCCCAACAGTGCTCGGACCAGCAAAGCCACACTTGGTTTACAGAACCACAGAATGGGTCAAGCTGGAAGGGCCCACAGTGGGTCAACTGGTCCCACCTCCCTGCTCAAGCAGGGTCATCCCAGAGCACACGGCACAGGATTGTGTCCAGATGGCTCTGGAATATCTCCAGTGAGGGAGACTCCACACCTCCTCTGGACAATCTGTCCAGTGTTCGGTCACTGCACAGCAAAGTTATGTTCAGGTGGAGTTTCTGAGCATCAGGTTTGTGCCCATTGCTGGGTACCACCGAGCAGACCCCATCGTTTGATACCTCCCCTTTCTATACTGACAGGCATTGATGAGGTTTGGTACCTGCCTGCACTTACACGCGGGGATCTCGCTGGGGGGAGATGAAACGCGCTCTCCCTTCCAGACACACCGTGGAAGAGCCGTGTCAAAGAGGCACGGCCCTCCCGGAGCCTCTCTCGTGTTTTAGAGTTCGGATCGGAGCGGGGGAAAGAGCCGGGAGCCGCCGGTCCCTCACAGCCACAGGCGGCCGGTCCTTCTCATCACCAGTCCCTGATATCCCTCCCACCACCGGTGCACAGTGTCCCTAACACCACCGGTCTTTCACGCCCTGGGGAGGCCGACGCTCGCGGCCCTCACGCCCGTTGCAGCGGGTAACGGGCTCCTGACGAGCCGCAGCCGAGGGAAGCCGGAGGACGGCGCGCCTCTTCCCGCTCGCCCCGCCCCCCCCCCGCCCCGCCTCTCCCCGCCGTCCATCCATCCATCCATCCTTCCTTCCTTCCTTCCTTCCATCCCTGCCGGCCGCGCTCATGCGCCCTGAGCGCTTCCCCCGCGCCTCCCCCCGGGGGCTCGGGCCCAGGCGGGGCGGGCGATGTG
>VZTN01028513.1:20992-34222 GCA_013400515.1 Erpornis zantholeuca
CCCGATCCGCCGCGGGAGAAGGGTCGGCTCGACCGCGCCCCGCCCAGGCCTCAGGGCCAGAGGCTCCCGGCCATCGGGGCTCGCTGCCGGCGTGGGCACGGCCCGGACCGGCACTGCCTGCACACGCGGTACGTCATCCCCGGCGCCTCGGGTTTTGTGCCAGCCGGGGTCATAGAGCGCCGTCCCTGCTGCTGCTGCTCTGGGCCGTGGGAATGGCTTCCCTGTGGATGCAGCACGGGATCCTCGCCTGCTGGCGGTGATGGCGGTGGCCTGGCTCTGGGAAAGGGAAAGCCGGCATTTTGCTCCTGTGAAAAGGGGTAACTTCTTCCTCGGGGTGGGGGGAAAGCCGTATTTTGCCTTCTTTTGGGAGAAGCTGATAATCCACGTGGGTGCTTGTGGGGTGATGAGGAGATGGAACCTTCTTGCAGGTGCTTGTAAGATAGCAGGGTAAGGCCGTTTTCTACGAGGTACGTGTAAAAACAAGAGAAGTCGGCAGGGCTTTTCTCAAGCACCATGGTGGTGTTACCTCCCTGGAATGCACTTGGATGTTTCACCTGCAAGTTCCTGTGACAGTTTTCACGCCCTAATTTAAGTTTGGCTACTGTGGTTTCTTCCCTAAACTGCAGTCCTAAACCAGTGGTCGTGAAATACTTCCATAAATTTCATTAGGTTGCTAATTTATACTCACGCATTTCACTTCATGTTAAGGGGAAATGTTAAAGATTGAGTGCTAATTAATACTGCTTAGCACAAGCTAAACACACCCACTCGTTGTGCAGCGTCAGTATATTTGACCATATGCTTTCATGTTAACATCTTATTTTCTTATTCATGTCGTGTCTTATGAGTAACATAATGATTTAATACAGTAGGGAAATTTAGGCATGTCTAAACTTCTTTTTTTACACTTCCTGAGTTTCTAAAACAAAATTTCAAGCATACACTAATTCTTAATTTTTGGTGGATTTTGTTTGTTTTTGTATCGTTTACTATTGTTTCTGCTTTGAAACTTGCAGATGTAGTGATCTCCCGTGTGCAGTTTGAAAATCTGTTTTATCTTTCATTTAAAATTTTCTTTGGGTATTCTAGTTCTTAACTTTCTTGTTATGATGGGCTGTATGTAGTCAGTCCATCAGCAATGGAATTAAGAGGCAATTCTTGAGCTTGTTTTCAATGGCTGCTGGAAATGCTGCTCATCCTCCCTTCTTTCCACAGCATTTCTCTCTCAGGTCTGATGCAATGTAATTTTATAAAATGTTCACTGTTTTTGTGCAAAGCAGCTGAAGTATGGCACAATTCTGAACCCAGACCTTGCCTTCACATCTTTTCTTGAATAGTCTCTGGTTCTGTTTCAGTTGTTTACTTCTAATGTTTTAATTTTTCTTTGTTTAAGTCTGAAAAATTCAGTGCAATTTCAAATCCTTCTCAGTCATAATTGCCTTGACTTAGTGAATTCTAATTTAGCTCTAATGCCTGCGAAAGAAATAGATATTATTAATGCAAGCACACTGCACTTGTTCTACAGATCGTGCATGGCTGTTGCCTTCTGTGACAGATAGCAAGGTCTGCATATGTGCTGGTTTGGTTTTTTTTCTGTAATCTGGTGTGTCAGGGTGTGCAGCAGCTGTGCCAGACAGCCTAAAAGTGCTGACTTGGAATGCTTGTGATAACATGTTTTATGTCTTATTTTTAGACATGTTTGATTTTTTGTATTAAATGATATAATTGAACATTATACAGCTTTTGGCTTCAGAAAACAATACTGTCAAGGTTTTTAGAACATCTTTTTTCTCTAACCAGAAGTTTTTAGTCATTCTCTGGTTCCTTCACCTGTGTTGTCAGTCCTTTCTGGGAAGATTTTCTGCTGCGACTCCATCATCATTCACTATTTCAAATCAACTCTCTTCTAGTAGTTACTAGTGAATTAATATTTTCATACTCTCTTGTTTATTCTGTTGTTCTTGAAATGTAAAGGAGGAGCACAGTCATGAAGTCAAATGCTTCAGAGTACCAGTTTCTCTGGCCCCTAAACTGCTGACTGCACTGCACAGTTATAGGTGTGCTGTTCTGGAACACTGCCAATCTGTGTTCAGTGTCCTGAAAGTTCTGCTTCTGCTCCTTGGAATCAGACCATCCTATTCCATGTGTTAATTTAAATGCCACTCAGCTAACTGGATGTGACTATGTAACTTGAGTTCAGTCTGGTTTTGGACAGTTTGTTTGTTTGTTTGTTTCTGAGTTCTAATTAGAAATTATTATTTTCTCTTGTGGACAATTGTCATTATAGACATCAGCACAGTCCTGGAAATACTGCAGAAGTTACAGGAGTCACAAATTATTTTTTTTTCTGAAAATGGTTAAGACCGCTAGAGAGTTTGGGACAAACAGACATTTCATCATGTAGAAGGGAGCAAAGTGGGAGGAGTGGATGTCTCCATGCTGCTTCCTTGCTTCTATTCCCCCCACCAAGTACTCTAATAAGTGCTTTGTGTACATACTTAAGTCTGTGACCCCCTTCAAAACTGTTCACCACAGAGGGGCATTTTCCCATGCAAGTTAGAATTAGGAGAAAAACCCCAAACTTGGGCTGTTTCATTGCTTACCAACCACAGTCTGATTCAGCAGTGAATGTAAACTTCAGTCTGATTATCCTGCCAAGACTGTGCAAAGCTTGCTGAGAAAGTTGGCAAGAATTGCTTGTTTCAAGCCATATTTGCCTTGGTGTTAGAGAGTAGCCTCATCCCACTCCTCAGCTTTGCAGCTTCAGGCTAAACCCCATCTGGAAGGGGGAGTGGCTGAGGGGAGATGTCTGGGCTGCTCTCGGCACTGCTCAGCAGGAACCCCGAGCAGGGTTTGGGGGGCTGGGGAAGGCAGCCTGCTGAGCCACGGCAGGTTTGTCTTCTGGAGCTTGCCTGTAGAACTCACAGAACTGGTTCACTGCTGCTCAGAGCTCAGGTAGAAGATCAACAGTTGTCTGTCTGTATGCTCAGGCCTTGGAGAAAGGGCTGACCCAGGTTAGGCACTTCCCGTGGGAAAACAGGGAGGGAGTGATTCACCCCCAAATACTCTGCACTGTAAACTGCAAGATTTTAATGAAAAGCACTGGGATGTCTTCCCAAAGAATGTATCTTTATTTGAAGTAATGACAATAATTGGTATCTGTCCTCAAGAAAATTACCCTGAGCTGATTCAGACAGCTTTATAGTCCTTATAAATAAGGCTTTCACTTTCTTCTTTTCTTGTGTATTAAAGTGAGAACTGCAGACTCATTATTCCATGCCTGTTGGCCTGGCCCAGGCATGTAATTTCAGTGTTCAGCCCTACTTTGTCAGTCTGGTCTGACAATACAGAACTGTTAAATCAATTTTTTTTTTTTTTTTAAATATTCAATCATTTATTTGAAAACATCAGCTGTGCTATGTTTTCATAGGACTTCCTGGCTTAGGAAATTTAAATAGTAAAAAAAAAATGAAATACAAGTAGAAACTAGCACAATAAGGTTGGCAGTGTGACTAATAGTTACATTCATTTGTAGCTGATAAAGAGTATCTTTTGATGTTAGTTTTAAAATACTTTGGAAATTGAATAAAGGAATAAGACTACCACTTTTAAAAGGATGCACTTAAAGTATTCATAACTATAGTAGTAATAGATTTAAGGATACAGTAACATCTGCTTTTCTGACCTTTGCTGACTGTTAGATGTCCATCTTCCTTCCTTTCAAGTTGCAATAGTATCTAGAGGATTCCTTCCAACTGAATTTTATGGAAGGGTAGAATTTAACATGATAAATGTGCCGTACACCTATTTTATTCTTGCTTCCTTCAGGACTTTGTAAGTCACAAGCTTCATTCATGTGATAGTCATATGTCTGTAAACCACTGCAGGATGCTTTGGTTTGGTGAAGCAAAGGTGAACTTGGCATCCAAAAGAAAATACTTCCTTTAATTAGAAATGTTGGAATCCTTTGGATGCAACTGCACTTTTGGATTGTGTGGAAACCTGAAGTATTTCAAGACTCCTTCCCATTTATATCATTGAACTACTGCTACTGCCTTGAAATGATTTTGAACATGTACCTGTAGGGCTGCCATCCCTTTATTTAGTGGTGGTGAGATGGAAATGCTTTGTACTTTGTGGCATTTTTTTGACCAAAAAAAAAAAAATTATATATAATATCTTAAAATCTTCCAAGAGCCTCATATCAGTTGTCTTTGTTGTTCTGGAGCTGGAGGGAGTTGTTCAGCTTAGGTGTGCTTTGTTCATAGAAACACAAAAGTCATTATTATTTTCAGTACTATGAGTGAATACAGTAATGGAAATATGAATGTACTTTAAAACACATTGCACCTTTTTTATCTGTCAAGACTTAAGTGTAAAATTCTCTACCCTTCCCTCCATTTGCTGCAGCTGTGCAACATCACAGTACCATCCAGTGCTTGTCAATGTACATTACAAAAAGCTAAGCAAGGAAAGAAGGGGTTATAGAGAGGAATATAAATCGTAATTTCACGTGTTTGCATGCATTTATTTGTTATTCCAGGAATATTTAATCATCTTGTATTACACAGAATTACAGAATTTTTTAGGTTGGAAAAGATCTCCAGGATTATTTAGTCCAACCATTAACCCAGTGCTGCCCCCTAGTCGGTGTCCCTGAGTGCCACATTGCATGTCTTTTAAATGCCTCCAGGGATGGTGACTCCACCACTTCCCCGAGCTGCCTGTTGCAATGCTTGTCTGCCTTTCAGCAAAGATGTTTTTCCTAATACTAATCTAAACCTCCCCTGGTTAAGTCTGAGGCTGTTTCCTCCTGTTCTGTCTCTTGTTATTTTGGAGTAGAGCCCAATCCCCCACCTTGCTGCACCCTCCTTTAAGGCAGTTTTAGAGAGTGATAAGAGCTCTCCTGAGCGTCCCTTTCTAAACACCCCCAGCTCCCTCAGCCATTCCTTAGACCTGTGCTCCAGATCCTTCCCCATCTCCACTGCCCTTCTCCAGACTCACTCCAGCCCCTCCAGTTTATTGCAGTGAGGGGCCCAGAACAGGACACAGCACTGGAGGTGTGGCCTCACCAGTGCCAGTATAGGGCACAGTCCCTGCCCTGGTCCTGTTAGCAGGATGTTGTTGATCCAGGCCAGGATGCCATTGGCTTTCTTGGCCACCTGGGCACAGCTGGCTCATGTTCAGTCAGTGCTGACCAGCAGCCCCAGGTCCTTTTCTGTGAGGCTGCCCCAGCCTGTAGCACTGCCTGTGTTTGTTGTGACCCAAGGGCAGGACCCAGCACTTGGCCTTACTGATCCTCAGCCCATGGATCTGCCTTGGCCATATCCATTTGCAGAGCCTTTCGATGTTTTGTTTTGGAATTTTACTTATTTTTATTGAAATCTGTTATAGGCATTGATACCATATTAGGAAATGCAGAATGTAACTGTAGTTATTCAAATACTAATGAAACTCAAGATTCAAGAATCAAACATCATTGTGTGTGTCTGCTCACATTGAATTGTTTACTTTTTATATACAATTACAAATTTTCCCTTTGAAAATTTTACACTATTTTAATCCTTTAATACAGAATGTTGGCTTACAGTTTGTAAATGTAAATTCTAATCATATTCTTGGAGTAATAGTTGCAGTCACAATTTGACAGTGTGAACAAGGGTGCTTTACACAAGGCAGCTTGTGAAACTAAAATATACAGCTGTATAGATTCTTACGTTCTTACTACAATGTGCTTTTTTGGAAACAAATCCATTTTAGATATAATCACAATTTTATTTTTACAGTGGAAAAATAGCAGTGGGATGGAAAGTTGATGTTAAAAATTTGTGCAGTTATCCACACATCAGTATCTTTGTTATTTGTATCTCTGACTTTTCTCTGTTTGCCATGTTGCTTAAAGGAGGAAAAAAATCAAATAATTTTGTGTTTTTCATCTCCGCACTCCACTAGTAATAACCTAGGACGTGAGTGTTCTCTGTACTGTCAGTAATGTGAGGTTTTTTTCTTTTTTTTTTCCTTAAGGTCTGGAAGACTCCCACTACTCCTTGTCATAATTGGTGTATGTGTTTAACCCTAAATTGTGCATTATGGCTGACAAATTAACAAGAATTGCTATAGTCAACCATGACAAGTGTAAGCCAAAGAAATGTCGTCAGGAATGCAAGAAGAGTTGTCCTGTGGTTCGAATGGGTAAGAGATACAATGTAACAAAGTATTGGAGCAATTGGAGATGTTTTAAATCAAGTTCTCCTAGGAGGAATGAGCTTTTTATAATTGCTAGTTTTTTGTGTATCATTCAAGATTTTGTTCATAAAGCCTTTAGAAATATCACTGAAAGCATGAACAGTTCTTAGTAATAATGACACTTTTCAACTCTTTAGATGATCTAAAGCTTTAGTGAACATTCATCAGTTACATGTTCCTCTATGGAATTCAGTAGGCAGGAATTGTGATTCACCAGAAACTTTACTGACCTTATCTTAATTTTTTCTCACCAGGAAAACTTTGCATAGAAGCCACATCACAGAGCAAAATAGCATGGATTTCAGAAACACTTTGTATTGGTTGTGGTATTTGCATCAAGGTAAATGTTAAACTGCTTTATTTAAAGTGCTAAACGTTCCTTATTTTGCTATTATATATAGTAATGCATACTGTAACTTGAAAAGCAGTTTTCTTTCCTTGACTTATCAGACCAAGTTAACTGTTACTGTTCATGGAAAGTGAAGAACTGTGCCATTTCACTGAACTGGGTGGGTTGCAGGGTGTGGGTTTTGTTGTGGCTTTGTTTTCACTTGGCTTTGTTTGGGTTTTTGTTTGTTTATGTCTGTAGACAGCAGCAGAAGGATGTTTTTGTGAAAGAGGTGGTCAACATATGCACTGTGCCTTATTTCTTTTGTAGACTAACAGTTTAAATTCCTGACTTAATTTGAAAAATGTGGTATAGGACTTCCTTGGCAGGTTGGCCATGTAAAGGAAATTTGGTACACGTGCATTTAGATTTAAAAATGTAAATGCACAGCTGGGTGCAGTACAAAACATAGTCTTTTGTTAATAAATTGTTGTGTGCACTAGTAATCTCTAATTTATTTCAATTCCAGAAATGTCCTTTTGCAGCCTTGTCAATTGTTAACCTACCTAGCAACCTGGAGAAAGAAACAACGCATAGATACTGTGCCAATGCCTTCAAACTTCACAGGTATTTTATTTTTCAAATATCAATGTGAAAGAGACAAAAAAATCCAGGTTTTTGATAGTGTAAATATAGTGCACATCAAAGTGTTATTGGTTCTTACTCCAGTAGCTTTCTTTTAGAATGTTAATTATATTTTCTTAGTAAAAAAGTATTACAATGAAATAAAGTGCTAGGGATTATTTTACAGAGTCACTATTTAAAAACAGACTGCCCTTAAATATTTCTTACGATCTTCTATTTTTAAGGAACTTTATATAATTCGAGTTAGATATTTGCAAGTTAACAAAGTAAGCTGTAAGAATGCAAAAGTCTGAAAATGAGTTGTAACATTTACTTGACCACTAAACGTTGGTGTCTGATGACATTAATATAACACAAAGTTATCAATGTTGTGTACAGGTTGCCTATCCCTCGTCCAGGTGAAGTACTGGGGTTGGTTGGAACCAATGGTATTGGAAAATCAACTGCCTTGAAAATTTTAGCAGGAAAACAGAAGCCAAATCTTGGAAAATATGATGTATGTATCAGCAATAAAATAGATCCCTAGATAGCTGTGTTTATATTTTTGGACTGAATTTTTGTATTTGTGAGGATCTTGGCACTTTCCCTGTTAACAGCCAGTGACCTACTGCACATAGGAACAATAGTAGAAGGTTATTGTTAACAAAGGCTTTCTTGCAAGTTGTGTATATCTCTCAAGAAAGATCAGCATGCTAATTATAATTGTAACTAACAAAAGATAAATATCAGAGGTAGGTTTGTGTCTTGAAGTCACACTTAAAGGCTTGGGTTTTTTTAATACCAGTCTTTAAAAAATGTCACATTTTTCTCCCTGCACAATTTACCTGTTCTCATGAGGGATTTCCATAGCTCGAGTTTTGGAGTTTCTTCCAAGTTAACTTTGTTTTTATCTGAACAGCTCTAGGGTCTGTGAACACTTACTGTGTATCCTTGTGATTTCTTAGGCATTTTTATCTTAGATTCTTTTGAGGAGGATTTCTCGTAAAGTATGTCGTTAGTATGTAAGTTGTGGTTGAAGATATTTCCCACTTTACAGTTTAATACTGAGCTCTGAAAATCCTTGGTTTCTTCATGTTGCTAGTTACTTAGAAATAAGACTTGTTGAAAACCAGACTTACAACAACTTGTAACTGTTGGTATTCATGGGAATTCATAATCCATTTTCCTATGTATGTACTCCAAGTCAAACTGCAGCCAGTGAGCAAAATATTTTACCAGGGCTTCTTTACCTAGCACTACTCCAATGAGTAAATACTATTAGAGCAAAGGCATGAATAACCACTGTTACTACTCCTCTTATCAGTATTTCAGATGCCACTTTCTTACCTTCAAATTGCACGGGGACAATTGAATTATGATGCACAGTTTTGTCCTTCAAGAAGCACTTGAAAGAACAAGTGTGTTCAAGCTTTATTCAGCAGTTTCTTTACCTGAAAGAGTAATGTAATACACTATAATAATAGTTTTTAATAATAAACTATTCATTTCATGGCTGCCACCTAAAGCTGCAAAGAAGTAATCATTTCCCGACTACATTTTACATTCTCTTTCAAGTTTGGTTTATATTATTTTGTGGACTTCTTGTTTCAGGTGGTAGTATTGCAGAAATAGCAAAACTTTTGACTTTCTGAATGTGTACTTAATTGAATTACCATGCTTCCAAAATCAGACTTTGCTGTGAAGGAGCCATATCAGTATGACCACAGAAACACGTGGTATGAATTGAATCTTCCATGTTGCTTCTGCTCTAAAACTGATGAAGCATTTCCTCTGTGTATTTGCTTGGTTTGGAAACATGACTGTGTCAGTCTGATTCCATATTGTTTACCATCAAAGTAATTAACTCAGCCCCCCTCAGAGTAGTACACTGTACAAGGGGGGACTTTTCCTGGGTGAGTGCTCTAAATAGTCCCTTTCTTTTTCAGCTTGTCATTTTTCCTTTGTCTTCTCATTCTGTTTCCTTGGAAATGTTTGCTAGAAGCAGAGAAAATTACCAAATTTTATTGCATCTTCTGTGCAAGTTTGTGCTTTTATCATTCCAGTCCTTTTCCTTTGGATTAGCTGGAGTGTAGATGCACTAATCCATGCTGTCATTTTCCCCATGAAGTTGTTTCAGTTCAGTAGCTTCTTAACTGTGCAAATTTAATTGGTTGTTGGTTTTTTGATTTTTTTTAAGGCTAGTGATACCTGGAAAAAGGTCACTAAACTTTGTTTTTAGAGTGGTTTTGGGTTTTTTTGTTTGTTTGTTATCTTACAAGCATATTCTATTTGCCTTATTAATTGGAATTTAAAATTGGGGTTTCTTATTATGTTTTTAATGGTATAAGTAAACTCTGGCTTTAATTTTGTCACAGGATCCACCTGACTGGCAAGAAATTTTGACTTACTTCCGAGGATCTGAATTACAAAATTATTTTACCAAGATCCTGGAAGATGACCTTAAAGCTATCATTAAGCCTCAGTATGTGGACCAGATCCCTAAAGCTGCAAAGGTGAGACCTGTCATGAGTTAATAGAAAGCTGGGAGCTTCTTCTGTAGTACTTCCCTTGTGATTAAAATTTTCAGACAATACTTAACTAAGCTGCTAAATAAAACTTTTAATGTTGGTTGGGTTTTTTTATTATTTATCCTGCAGGGAACAGTAGGATCAATTCTGGATAGGAAGGATGAAACTAAGACACAAACTGTTGTATGTCAGCAGCTCGGTAAGCAATTTTGTCAGTCAAATTTTAAAGCATTTGAGAAGTTCACATTTACTGAAAAAATCAAGTTACTAGAATGTGATAGGATATGTAAATTATACCCAAAAAGTTATACATGTAAATTATACTCATTAAAAAAAACCCAGAAAAAGTAAGGGTGCTGTAGTATAAAAGCCTTGGGCATGCTATAGTATAAGTAACACAAAAAATACTTCCTGGTGGCAAAGGCAAACTAATTGATACATGCTAGTTAACATAATCTAATGCAGCTTCTGTTTCACAGTAGAAAGTGTTTTTTTTAAATCTGGAAAAAATTCCACTTAACATCTGCTGCTCTTGCTTGCTCACAAGCGTGGCAAAATCATAACATCCCCCTTGGGAGAACCACTGCATGTAGAAAATACTACCCTGGTGTACCACCCTGCCCCCAGAGCTTCTATATATCTCATTATAGTGGGAGTAACACTGACTTCTGAGATTAATACAATTAATAAGAACATCTGCATAGTCCAGCCCTGGTAATGTTTTGTAGGTGTTTTATATTTTGTTGTTAATAAATTTAGTTGTTGCTAAATTCACATTTAGGATTCTCTTTGGTAGAAGTGGGTGGTAAAGTTGGAGCTGCCATTGTGCCACCAAGAACTTGGGCTTTGAGTCCCACATAATTTCTTAGTGACACGATCTATTCTTGAAATGCAGTGTTCATTAAACTGCCTGGGTAACACTGACTTCACCCTTCTGCTGTAAGGTTTGAGGGACTTGATTTTACTTAAAACCAGAACTCTTCAGCCATGTCTGACAACAAACACTTTCAAACCTGGTATTGTTTCTTTTTAGGGCCAGAAATCTTTACCGAATATTTGGTGGAAAAAGAAATAGAAATGTAATGCTTCTGCATAATAAGAAGCAGCCATGCAACTAATGCTGCAGAGAAGCCATAGCTTGTGTGACTTAGTATTAGCAGTATGATACTGATACTGTATAAACTGAATGCTTATTCTCCTTCTGATTTCTTTTCCTGTGTAGAATGGTTGCTATTTTTAGACATGTTTCTGTAGGTAATAAAAATATGGATTGTTGTGTTGGTTATAACATACCTAAAATTAACCACTTATTTGCAGACTTAACACACCTGAAAGAAAGAAATGTTGAGGACCTTTCAGGAGGAGAACTTCAGAGATTTGCTTGTGCAGTTGTTTGCATTCAGAAGGCTGATATGTATGTTTTAATTTACTTCTGTTACACATTGCTTCTAATAATCTGTCTCAGAATATGGTCCTCGAATTTACACTTATTCTTAACAATAATACTTTTGTTTGAAATACTCAAAAGTATTTTCATTATTAAATAATGTTTGAAAAGGATTAAAAAAAATACTTTTGCCAGCTCATCAGCTGAAAGCCATACTTACTTAATGTATAATCTCTGGATTTTGTATACTTGCATTTACCTGAGTGGAAATAGCTGATTTCAGAAGCCAGTGTTAAATTTCAGCATCACAACTTCATAACCTCTCCCTAATCCCACCTAAATATATCCTGTTGGACAGCACACCTCTTAGCTTCTCTGAATGAGAAAGGTACAGCTGCTTCCCCACCTCCTGGGACTTGTGTCCCTCGTCTCCTGTCTTGCAAGCAGGAAATGACTGTCTAATCTATGCTGTTTCCTGATTCCTTGGGACCTAGAAAGCAAGATCAGAAGAGTTACAGGGGTTGGGGTTTTTTGTTTTGATGAATTTTTGGCTGGTTGGTTTTGTTCTGCTTGGGCTGGTGCTGTTTTTTGTTTGGTTGGTGTGAGTTTCAAGTGGGTTTCCTTGTTTGGTTTTCTCTTTTTGGAAGACGTCCTTCTTCTAAAGTATTTTTGCACTTTTTAGTTCATGTTAAATTAAGGTAACTCAGAATGAGTGCATGGGACTCCTAACTGCTGATTTCTTGTAACTTTTGATAGCTTTGTCAGAGCTCTTGGCAAAGTAATACTTAACTCACTTTCACATGCCAGTCTACAGAGAATGAAGGCAGGTGTGCACAATACTCATTTTTTGTCTCCCTTTCTCAGTATAAATAATAACTTTTTATTTCCATGTATTTAATGGTTGAAATGTTAATGTTATGTTTGAATAAGTAGAAATCTTGCATTCACTGAGACTTCACCCTTCCTTTTGGGATTAGCTTCATGTTTGATGAACCTTCCAGCTACTTGGACGTCAAGCAGCGCTTGAAGGCTGCCATTACTATTCGGTCCCTAATAAACCCTGACAGGTAAATCCAAGCTTCAAATGTCTTGTCAGACTGTAATAATGCATGACTGTTCACAGAGGGAACAAATATCCAGTCCATCTCCTTAGAAGAAGTGCACACTTCTCAGTATGGTACACTAACAGATGGTTCAAATATTCCAAGTCAGTCATACTACATTCTTTTGCATTTTAGAAAATTATTTCTTGTAGTTTCTTGTCTCATTTCAGAATTTTGTAATAAGGATGGGAAAATACTGGTGATTACTTTTCAGCTGAATATTGCAGTTACATCCCTTTCTCACAAACATTTTTATTTTCCTAAAATGTGCTAAGTATTTTTCACTCAAATCAGTCAATATCCTTCCACTTACTGTCCATAAAGAAGCTGCCAGTTTACACTGAATATGGACTTTGAATTTATCATTCACAAGTTTATTGGACATTTTAAAAAATGCTTTTTAGAGATTTGAACTCTCTTCCTTTTTAGTATAAAGTGAAGAAACCGTATTAACTAAAAGTCATGTTGATAACTCTTGTTTATGCAAGACTAGAGTAAGAAGAAAAGAAAAATGTTTTGCACTGAAGTAAAAGAGCATCTCTCTGGTTCTGTTTTTCAGGTACATTATTGTTGTAGAGCATGATCTAAGTGTGTTAGATTATCTCTCTGACTTTATCTGCTGCCTGTATGGTGTGCCAAGTGCTTATGGTGTTGTTACCATGCCTTTCAGTGTAAGAGAAGGTAATTCTTGCCGTATTTCTCTTTTTACACATAACCAAAAAAGACAGCAAAATTCCAGTTGTCTGTTGTATAAACTTGTCCTCTTCCTGTTAACAGTTCAGCAATGAAAAAACTAGTTTGATTCTCTGCAGAATTTCTATGTTACATAATTCTAAATTTGTAACTCAACCCAAAAGCCTTAATTATGAAATGCCCTTTTTCTCTTGCTATGGACATAATTTTGATACTTGCAGGTGTTTTGTAAACAGTGGAGTTACACAAAAGACCCTATAAGTAGTAGAGAAAGGGCAGGAGGCAGTTTGCACAGTCCCAAGGTACGTAGTGCTCATCTGA
>VZTN01028513.1:34289-68190 GCA_013400515.1 Erpornis zantholeuca
ACTGCTTTTGAGAGAATGGGCCCAAGAGCAGTAGTTCCATTAAGCCCCACACACATCACTAGCTGGGTTTTCAGGAAGGGCTGCTACAGTCATTCTGTAATTTAATAAGGCTCTTCTTCATTCAATTTGCATAATGTGCACACTTTAATAGAGGAGGTCTTGTTGCTTCTTTTATCATGCCATTTAAAATCCAGCATTCTCCTTACCTGAATGGAATTTACAGCCAGGAATTGAAATTCATCTTGTTTTACTTTGTTGCAGACCTTTTTTAATGATCTTTTTTTCCTCCCATCATAGGCATAAACATTTTCCTAGATGGCTATGTTCCAACAGAAAATCTAAGGTTTCGAGATGCATCTCTGGTATTTAAAGTAGCTGAGACAGCTAATGAAGAAGAAGTTAAAAAGATGTGTATGTACAAATACCCAGGAATGAAGAAAAAGATGGGAGAGTTTGAGCTATCCATAGTAGCTGGAGAATTCACTGATTCTGAAATTATGGTGATGTTAGGGGAAAATGGTGAGTGCAATTTATATTGGAAATTGTTTCTTCAGCCCTGAATATGCTCCTAAAGCCCTTCTTCACTTTGGGAGCCAGGCTTCAAAATTACTGGGTTTGAGTCAGGTTGAGCTGCTTGTTTCCTGGGGAAGATGTCACACCAGGAGTCCCCTGACTAGAGAGAACCTGAAGTTACTGAGTGTTAACAATGCCACTGTGTGTCTGTTACCCCATTTTAAAAACTTTTAGTTTTAAGATGTCTCTTCCATTTGAAAAAAGCAAGTAGTAAGTGCTGGAAGTTAATAAAGGAGTTCTCAAAGTGGTCTAATTTTAAAATGTGTTATGAAATAGTCTTTGTTGTTGTTGTTGTATCAGTGATTTAATTGTTCAAGGTCTAAATTACTAAGAAGTGAATAATCTGTAACTTGTATTTTAACTTAGGAACTGGCAAAACAACATTTATCCGAATGCTTGCAGGAAGACTTACACCTGATGAAGGAGGTAATGTGTAATACCTTAGCTGAAACCTATTTTAAAGATACTGGAAAGGCTCGTTTACAATATTGTCTTTTTATAGGTGAGGTCCCAGTCCTAAATGTCAGCTACAAACCACAGAAAATCAGCCCTAAATCTACGGTATGTTTTAGCCTTACTTACTAAGTATATGAAACAGAGATAGAATTTTTTTATTCTATCTAAAATAGATATAAAACAAGAATGAAAAAATTTCTATTTCTGCTTGTTTTCTTGTGGTGCATAAAATTGAAGAGCAACATTTTCCTTTTGCTAGGGAAGTGTCCGTCAGCTGCTGCACGAGAAGATCAGAGATGCCTATACACACCCCCAGTTTGTAACTGACGTGATGAAACCTCTTCAGATAGAAAACATCATTGACCAGGAGGTATTAACTGCTTGAGTCAACATCCTAATTGTCTTAACTCTCAACCTGTACCTGAACTAAGCATGGCTTGTTTCTCCCCCCACCACCAGGTCCAGACACTGTCTGGTGGTGAGTTGCAGCGTGTGGCATTAGCTCTTTGTCTGGGTAAACCTGCAGATGTTTATCTGATTGATGAGCCCTCAGCATATTTGGACTCTGAACAGCGTCTGATGGCTGCCAGAGTCATTAAACGGTGAGTACACGTGGTGGGGAAGGAATTGAAATTTCCAGTAGTATTACAGTATTACATTAATCTCTCTCCTTTTCTTTTTTTCCCTCATTTCAGTTTCATTCTCCATGCTAAAAAAACTGCTTTTGTGGTAGAACATGATTTTATCATGGCTACATATCTAGCTGATCGTGTGATTGTTTTTGATGGCATTCCTTCCAAGAACACACTGGCAAACAGGTAAGAGACTTGTTGGGAGTAGTAAGCAAGATTGTCATCCCTCCCTATGGAAATTTAAGTTGCATGCATGGCTGTCCTGAGGGTTCTGACTTTGGTTTTGAATCATGGAACAGAAAATGGCATTAACCCTCACTTACAGGCTCCCTAGACCAGAGCTGGGGCAGGGTTGGAGAACCTAACCAAACCCTTGAGAACTAGACCAGCTCCCAGCTTAGACTAGCCTTAAGCCAACTGTACAATTGCTAAATTACCATCAGAAGAGATCCAGTAAGTGGCATCAGTAGTAAGGAAACACAAATGTACCAATGTAAACTGTGCTCCTGAAAATAACTTCCAGATGTATTAAAAGAAAGCAGTGTATTAATGGTACCTGTATGCAGATGTTGTGAAGGGCAAGTCTTGACAGCAACATGCAGTGTGCATTGTTTAACTCTTTCAAAACTGTCCCTTTTGATATGTCTACTTTTGTTCCTGTAAACAATTTCATGTAGATTACAGACTTTTTGATGAGCAGCCTTAGCAGAAACCAGGCTTTTAGAACCCTTGAGTAAGTGGCACAAGCCAGATGCAGTAAACACATTGAAGACATTGGTCTGCCATGTGTCTGCAGCCCTCTGCTCTCCTGGTTTTGATGGTATTCCTTCCAAGAACACATACTGGAATTCAAAAATCACAGTCATACACTGATGCTGAGAAAGTTATTATCTTTGTTAGATTCTGCTTATGGTGCAAGGGTTGGGTTTTTTTCTTTGAATATAAGTAAGTGTGCCAGCACACACATGTAGATACAAAATAAAAAGAATATAAAGGTGGCTGGAAGCCACACTGAGGTACTACTCTCATCTTTCAGCAGCATCTCAGACAAGGTTTGACTAAAAATGTAGCACAGACTGGTACATCAAATTTCAAAGCTCACATTTGCATTTCCAGGCCTGAGTGAACTTAGGATGGAACTCAAAGTTGCCTGTAATTGTTTAGTATACTACTTCTGAAAATGTAACTAAAATATTCTTCTCTTTTAACAGTCCACAGACTCTTTTGGCTGGAATGAATAAGTTTTTATCTCAGCTTGAAATCACTTTTAGAAGAGACCCCAACAATTACAGACCAAGAATAAACAAACTCAATTCCATAAAGGTAAGAGAGGAGCACCTTTAAAGTAAAGGAGCCATGATTGCTTATTATGAAGCCAGATTTTAAAATAAGGAACAAAATTAAGATTGACATGGGAGTTCTGCTGTGCTGGAAAAACAGCACTGTTTACTAGTGAAACTAGTAAAGAGTAATAAGGGAAGCAGAAAGGAGTTTAGATAAGTGTCTTTTATTTCAGTTATGATCAAGTGTGTCAAAGACTACTTCAAGTAATGGTGACCTTTTTTCTCTTCCAAAGGATGTGGAACAAAAGAAGAGTGGAAACTATTTCTTCCTGGATGACTAAATATTGAATCCCAGCATCTTTTTAACTGGCATCTAGACATGCATATTGGAACCCAAACAGCTGTGATGAGATGGCTCAGATCAGGTTTTAGAAAAATTAATATTTTGGAGCTTAAAATCTCTTGCTGCATTTAACATCTGAGACAGTAGCAGTAAACATCCTAGTCTGAGTAAAACTACCACTTTCTATATTTTGGTGACACAGCCCTATTTTCAATGTAATAATTTCAAAATAGACCACCTTGGAATTGTGCAAGTGGGTCTTCTGATTTTTCAAAATTTAAGAGAGGTTTTCAATTCAATATATCCTACTCGTGTACCAAGTACTGGCTGAACTCCCTCCTTTTAAAATAAATCTTTGAAGCTGTTTTCTGAATAAGAGGGAAGTTTACTAAGAATGTCACTCTACAGGAGCAACTCCTCTTTTAAAAAGATTGAATCTCTCTGGATGAGGGTTTCAAAAATAAAATATCCACCTAACTTACAACTCTTCTGTGACACTGCAAAATTTCTTCAATTACTAATTCAGAAGTGTGTATATTTATGTCACACACCCCTTTTCTCACACTGTAGTGCACACAGAAGATGCAGTACAAAGGATTTAAAAGAAGGTAGCTACATCTTTTTTAATCATCTTCTCAGACCTAGTGAGATGAAAATAATCAGTGAAATAATCTTAAAGAAATACAAACATCCTTTCCACCTTTCCAACTTATTTCCATTAAGTTTTTATAAGGTTAATATGCAGGAATTACTTACAAGTAAAGCCTTGATCCTTACTATGGACAAAAATGAAAGTAAATAAGAAATGCCTTCTTAAAAACTTAACCGTACACATTATGGTCCTTCAGGGAACCAGAGAAAATTTAAAAGTTCCTTGCTTTAACTTAAGCAGACATGTAAAAACAACTTTCAGCTATATATCTTAAAAGGGTGTTTTCCATTCAACAGTTCTCGTTCACATGCCTTCATTGGCATGTGAAAACATTATGAGAAAACGCAGTTTTGTTCTTTGTTTACATTTTTGCCTCAGAAGCTAGAGAAAGGAGTGGTTATGGGTTTTTTTAAGGCATTCTGTGTGTTAGTAACAGCTATTTCATAACCTTGGCAGTACTGAGCACTATGTACACACTACCTCCCTCTGCCTTGTAACAGCAATCCACCTGTACTACAGCAGCAGAGTGACTCCCTGAGGAAGTGCAAGTATTGAAAACATCCTTACACCACCACTCTGGTCAGTGGTGTCAAAATCTTCCACAGGCTGACTAAAGCTTGTTTTCCTCTCACAGCTTAATTCCTCTTGGACTGGAGTTGTGCATCTTCTCTTTATCAGTTAAAGAGAAGATGCACAACTTAATAAGGGCAAGGTAAAGATGTGGTTCAGCAACTACCTGAAGCTGTGTATCACAGCTCCTATCCTGAATATTACATATATTAACAGGAGGATCCTGCAATCTAAAACATCATGCTCCAGGCCAAAGGTTAGGCCAATCAATCTACAGCTCCTTCAGCAAGAGAGGAAACCAGACTTACTTATCAGCACTGGAGAAAATACATCTACACCTTCCACCCCTTTGCTGTCCTAGAGTAGTAAGGCAGTGTAGGCCCAGCTGAAAGAAGTTGGTTTTTAAAAGTAAATGCTAAAAGCACATCCCTCCCAGTTACTGCAGTGCCTCTCTTCCCCAGTTTCCCAACAAATCTCCGTAGGAAGTGTTACTGCCTTCATTCTTGCAACAAAGCTTGGGATGAAGAGCCTGGTCTATGACAGAATGATTAGTTCAACCACTGCTGCACAAAGTTAGGGTACAACTGGAGTTACAAGTTTAAAATTCACCAGTGAACTCAACAAGCAGCCCTCTTTACATTTTTGAAAGGAGTTGACGTACAGAGAACCACACTGGTAACAACAGTTAAATCCCTCAGCGCTTGCTTCATTCTTAACCTGAAAAAGTGAAGATGGCCTCTTTTGAAATCCTGAATACATTCCTCACTGAAAAAGTATTTGGAGTAAAAAAAAAACCAAAAAGCCTTCAGCATGACCCCTACCCCTATGAAAAAAAACTCCTAATTCATTTTATGGCCTGGTTTTGTTTGCTGCTTGCCACATCATTCTGCTGTTGACTACAGCTGGCTCTGTAAGAACAACACTTCATTTAATGTCATTGCAACAGGTTTAAATACATAAATATAATTTAGAAAGCAAGTGAAAAGACAAAACATTTATTTTAATTAGGGTTTTATACATAGCATGCATCTGAAAACAAACTCCTTATCATGTAACTATCATCTGGTTTCTGCACCAAGGGTGTACAATCTCAGACACAATGAATGGGTACCATCACCTACACTACTGTATACAGAGATATAAAAATATACACAACAGTTCAATTTTACAGAGCAACAGAGCTGAGTGAATACTGTGCACACTGCACTCTCCGAGTCTGGACAGCTGAACATCCAGGCTGCAAAGGCAACAGGAACACTGCGGAGATCATAACCGGGCTCAGAAGAAACAGCATCAGAACTCTGACACAGTGTAAAAATATAAGGCAGAAGCCACTTTCTTCTGAATTGTAGGGAAGAGCAGAGCACACTGAGACTCTCCATTCTTGCTTTTAAAAGTAGTTCCAGCAAGGAGTTGTACATGCAAAACATCAACAGTGCAACAACAAAAGAATACTGAACAGTAGCTCAATCGTACAAACTTAAAAAAACGTAACACGTACTTTATGCATCTCCTCACAAAATATCTAGGATTTGTCAGTGCATTAGTGTTAAAGTGGCATTAAAAAAACTTCTGCTATTATAACAGATGCAGAATTATTTTGGAAATGCATAGCATCTACATTTTTATTGTCTTTGTAATTATTCAGTTGGCATAGGCACCATTCTAGTCACACCAGCATTAAGAAGAGTTCATGGTGGAAACAGCCATTCTTATCAGTTCATACACAGGTATTCTTGACTGCTTGTCTTGATTTTGATTTCAACAAATAAATGCTTTTTAAAATTCAAAAATATACCCTATGATTATGAAAAGAACTATATACAACATACCTAAGACACAGGGTTAGCTGGCTGCCATACGTGTAACACACAAGAGAAAACATTCAAGTTTGACAGATATTTTTCTTTTTGAGATGAAAGGCCTTTGGGTTGGAAGCATATCAGAGACAACAGTGCAGTAGGCTGAGAATTCCTTTAGCTCAGTTCAGAACTAAGGCATTGTATGATAAAATATACATTTATATTTGGTGCAATGTTACTGTCAATTTTAGAATCTAGATCACATCAAATGCTGTCATTTGTCACTCTAGTAAACGCACATACCCATCTTCTATCACAAACGCAAACCTTTGTGGGGAAAAAAATTATCAAACACTAAACCTATTTTTTTTCTAATTTGACATTGAGGAAAAACTGCTAAGCCAAACGAACTCTAGAATCCCCCCAAAAACCCTATGGTAGGACTTGACATCCTCCTAGTCTTCACTTGCCAAAAATTAAACGTATCATTGAACTTCACTAAAAAGAAATTAAGATTTTAAACTGCTACTTCAAATTACTTTTTGCTTCTTAAATTTTCCAATTATCCACTCACTCTTATGCTTGCTGTCCCCTCTGATTATCTCCCAGTGT
Source organism: Erpornis zantholeuca (assembly GCA_013400515.1). NCBI lineage: Eukaryota > Metazoa > Chordata > Aves > Passeriformes > Timaliidae > Erpornis > Erpornis zantholeuca. Next base: position 41,213 of record VZTN01028513.1, read on the forward strand.
TGCCCTTCTCCTGTCATTCCTATATGGCTGCCCTCTAAAGTTTCTCTGATACTGGTAGCCGTCATCTCTGCTTCTGCTGGGTGGTCCTTTCCAGGCCTCCTCGTTTCTTTGGAACTGGTATCCTCCCCTGCTGGAATACCCCCTGTCAGTTCTAGGCCTTCTGCCTCCTCCGTAAGTCTGGTTATAGAACTGCTTGGATCTGCCACTCCTCAGCATGTCGGAAACCTCGCTGTCATCTTCAGAGCTCTCTTCCCTCGTTCTCTGGGCCCTGCTTTCCATCTGCACATTCCCAGCGCCCTTGGACTCTCTCCCTTTAGGAGGCTTCTCCTTCCGGCCAGGAGTGCTGGGTTTCAGTTCGTGTTTGGGAGGTTCTGCCAGCAGTGGCTGTGTGCTGGGCCCTGCCGTCGGCCTCTCCAGGCCCTGTGTCTGTGGAGCGCGATGTTGCTGCCCGGTTGTTTTCTGTTTAGGAGCAGCTGAAGGACAGGTTTGCTCCAGCTGAGGTGCCCTTGCTGAAGTGTCCTTCGGGGCCCCTGCAGCAGCCACTGGGAATGGGATGGTGCTGGAGCTGCTGCTGTTGGTCTTCTGGAGCTGCTCTGCACAGTTCACTCCAGGAACTGGAGGGCTGCATTCTTTGCCCACATACATGTTGGCAGAGGTGGCAGCTGCTGCCTCTTTTTCATCAGGTGACAAGACAACATTAGGTCTTGCTACTGAATTCTCAATGAAACCCTGAACGGGGTACCCATACCAGAAGTGAGGAAAGAAAGGAGGTGCTATTGGAACAGCTCCTAGGAAGTGATTGTGTCCAAAGGGTGGCTGTGGGAACATATTTTTCCCTCTCAGGGACTCCTCATAGTTGGCATGAAGAGCTTGCGCTGGATTCTCCGGTTCGACACAGACCTGTCCTTGACTTTCTGACCCCTGAGCCGAAGGGATCATCAGAGGCAGTGATGGAGATCTGTCAACCTGTGGAACCTGCCCGTTGGACCTGGCCTCGGTCTGAACAGCAAAGTGCCTGTTTGGTCGTGCAGTTTCATTTTCGTTCTGAGTCGGAGCAGCCTCCTGGAACCAGGGGTTGTGCGGATACACAGGAAGGGACACGTTTGGGTACATTCTACAAGCAGCTAAATAGGCCTGGTGCAGGGGGTACAGGTAAGAATGGGGTGCCCACATGGGACAACTGTATGCCTGCAAGACAGCAGGGAAAAGAAAATTTAAAAATCAGTTACTTGGTCTTTTGAACATTCAGAGAGACATAAAAGCACACCAGTCGTTTACCATTTTGAAACAGTTAATTATAGGAGATAAAAGTTAATTTTCTTTACAGTGACTGCCCTCAATTCTAAATCCTACAACTCTAGGATGGTGCTCTTGTTTTTTGTTTTCCTTCCATATGCAGTTGAAATGGGCAACAGTTATGACCAGCAAGACCAGCAAGTAGCAGTTTCTATACAGTTAAACACACAATACTATTAAGTCAAGCTCTAGCTATGTGTTTGAAGAGAAACATTTCAAACTCATTTTCCAGAACAACACTTACTAATTAGCTGTTTCTTCTACTAGAGCTCACTTTGCAAAGTCTACAACACTGAAGCTGCTGTCCACCTCAGGTGGCAACCCCTTGCCTTTTCTCTACCTCCATGTTGATGAACAGGACTCTGTAGGAACAGTCCTTGGAGCAAACAATCCTGAAAAGCCTAACCAGACCGCCTCTCCTGGAGGCCCTTCCCCGTCACTGTGCAGCTGGAAGGGTGTGGGCAGGGTCTGGAGCAGAGCAGCAGACAATGCACAAGGTATTTCCCGGGCCTGCTGTACCCTGTGACACCAGCGGAGGAGCACAGCCACTAAAACGTGGGCTGGGACCAGCAGATGGTGCTGAAGAGCCAGCACGACAGGCTAGATCCTAAATAATCCAAAGTAGCAGTAGGGAAAGTCCCAAACATGTGCGTTTATGAAACTCAGTGCTGTTTAAATACATTGTGGTGACACTTGCTAATTAATGACTTACAGATTTTCTATGAAGCAAAAAGACTTACAGGCAGAAGTATCAAATTTACATTGGAAACTGCTGAATATTCCCTCTTTCCATGCCCAGACACAAAAGACTATCTATATATTCTATCTATATATCAATAGCTATGTTGCTATAGCCAAAGTCCGATGAAATAAGCCCAAGAGCTCTCAGCACCCTGCCCAAAGTTGTTTGCCTGACAGAAGGGGTAAGAGGGTAAAAAAGGAAGGTTTTTATGTGCAGAAGGGAGAAAGAAAGCAAACGACTATTCCTTCCCAAGCAATGGAAAATGCAGGGATTTGGCTAAGCCTCTTCCCCAACCAAACACACAGATTTGCACCACATTTATCCACACACACTATTGTAATTACTGAAGAAGTACAATACTGTTGTCATAAACCTGAGCAGAAAGAACAGACGTGCAGGTTACTTAAGGGAGTATCCCCAGGGAAAGATTTTTGGGATCTGTACTGCAGTGGCTTTGCCAATACACAGCCAGGGTTGAAGTCTGAACCCATTTTCTCACTCCCTTGCACTAAATCCAAAAGAAGCATCTTCACACTCACAATTATCTGTGACTTTGGAAAGCACAATTTGCTGACTGTGCAGCCACAGTTGGAAGCCAATAGTTCTCTCTTGTGCTGTTGACATGAATTTGATTTCTGCGGACTTGAACTGCACTATGGACAACTGCTGGAATCCCAGTTAACAGAACTCAAAATAAGGAAGTATTTCAAACTGAAAGATGGACTTGAAATGCACAGCTGCAGCAACAAAACTTCCACACTCCAAGTTCCAACAACTATTTACAAGCGATTTTTGTAACCAACATGAAAACATAAGTAAGTTTGAAGAATTACCTTCACACCAAGATTGAAGAAAAATCTAAGAATATTCTTGTCTAGAAAAAAAAAACAACCAAAATATTTATGAAGACCAGAAATATTTCATTTGATACAAAAACTGCATAAAGTTCCATTTCAGTAGAGAACACTGGTATTAAGTTACTGCTTGCATGTCTTCAATTGATTAGTTGGGGTTTTTTTGCCTCAGTAAGATATCTAGAACACAACAGCAGTTTAAATTTCAGTTTTAACAGTCTGTAAACTTCCAATTCTTAAAGAAACAGTTCACTAAACAAACACCACTGTGCAGTCAGACATGAGATCTTCTTTATGGGCATACCTTGCATTCATAGTATGCCAAAACCTGTATTTTCCCAGACCAGTAAGGACATTCTCAACACCTTCCAAGCTTTTAAATGACATGAGCAAACCTATTATTCTGACAGGAAGCAGTTCTCCAAAGATAATTTTTTACATGCACAGAACCTCAAGTTATGGTGGAGCAAGCTAAGAAGCACAAAATGATCCTACCAGATTTCCAGCTGTGACCACCTGAAACAGTCACAAAGTTGGCAGTGCAAACTAAAGAGTTACAACTCTATTCAACATTCCCTCTCCCATCTTAAATCATGGAATGACAACTATTGGATATTTTGATAAAGAATGACAACGGGACCAAAAAAAAGTTGTGTTTATCTGCATTTTAAGAGAAGAAGACCTATTAGGGAAAATGGTGTAAAATCCAGATTTCTCACCTTTAGGTAAATCTTCCCCAGTAGTGCACAGGGAGTAAGGAGGTGCAACGGCTCTTTCTCCCTTTTCATTAAAAGGGAATCCAGGGTATAGCGGATCCTGGTAGGGATTCAGAGTCTGAGGCAAAGGCATTAAAGGCTGGTTAACTGCTTGTAGCCACACAGGAACTCCAGCAACTGAAGCAGATGTTACCTGAGCCTGCGATACAATAGAGTCAGGTCCCGCTGCTGGTCCTGGCATCAGTGAAGAAGCAGGTATTTGGGTTGGAATACCTAGAGTGAAAAAACCCCAACAAACACACACATATATATATAAAAATATAACAGGTATCAATGCATATCTATATAGCTGTATATACAGCTACATAATCACAAAGAGAAAGACATCAGAAAAGCAGGATTCAAAATGCAGAGAATAGTTTTCAGAAAGAATTAAACAGGTAAGCTAAGCTTTCCAGAAATAGCTTAACTGATCCTATTAGTTCTTTTTAAAATTATGAATGGCAGAAGGAAATAGGAAGGAGAAAAAATGGGGGAACTGAAACTTTAATGTGAATCCCTGAAGTTCTCATTCTGACAAGCCATTTACAGTCAACTTTGAATCTGAGCTCAGATCAACTGGGCTACACATCTTCTGTCACACAGTCAAGTGTGACAGGTCTGTGACTGTCTCATGTGAACAAAGCAGGTTGATCTGAAAGCTGGTTCTTGTAGAGAAACAGCAGTTTGAGAGAAAATGCAGCACCTGATCTAATGAGCTATACTGATTCCAAGCCAACTCCACAGACCAGGAGATATGCACAGCACACAAAAACCCACTACACTGGCTTTGCAGCTCACATCCAAATGGATCTCATTAGTTCCAGACATACAAGCCCCAAGCTGAGTTCTCAGTCAACCAAGGAGCTTGTTATTACATGGGACACAGAGCACAAACATGCATCAGGTTTCAACGTGCTGACAATGTGTTCTACCTTAAGCAGATCCTCAAAACTCAGTGCTATCCCACTCAAGAGGAAAAATGGCAAATTGAGTACACAACCCTCTTATACCTTCAGGTTGCTTTATACCTTAAAGCAAACTGTACTTACAGGGAATCAAAGATCTGTTAGAACTCTCACTAGCTTTCAGCAGTGAGAAGCTATATTCCTAAGAATGCCTGCCTTTGGAGTGTGAAATTATACAAGACACTGTCTACTGGGGGAATCTTCAACTTAGTAAGAGAATTATTTTCCAACATTAGTAATTTTTGATTAATGTTAATATTTCTGCAAACCTGCTGGTCCATAGGTTGCTGGCTCACTTGGCCAAGCTGGCACAATGGCTGGTACAGAAGGCACTGCTGGAGGTAAATGCACCTCAGAGAAGACTGGAGAGGGTGTTGGAGTTACACTCGGCAAGCACTCGGTCAGGTTCTGTAAAAACAAACAAATCTAAATCCCACCATGCTTGGTGACCCTGACAACTCAGTCTTACCCAGACTACCACCATCCCCATAGGTTAAGTACTAACCAGGAACATATCCAAAGGGACCTAAGCTACATCACTGTGTGGACAGCTCTGCTCTGAGCTCTGTCCAGCCATGCCTGTACCACAGAGCCATCAGTGCTGGAACCCCTTCCACAAGCTTTACATTTAAGTATCTCCCACCCAAAAGAAAAGCCACCCTCAAGAGCAATTACCAGTAACCTCAGAGAAACCTAAAAAGGTAAAGCTAAAGAATTTACAGGTAAAAGCACAGTTACCTTGGTGGAAAATATGAAATACCCCTCTCAGAAAAGAGTAGATTTATTTTTACTTTTCTACCAAGGGTTGTGCTTTTACATTCTTTATGTTGGGCATAATAGATTCCTAACTGTAAATATGAAATTTTAGCATTATCGCCATAGGAATGACTGTGTAATTAAAAGCCAGTATTGTAATACATACGTGGCTGTGATGAAGCTCCCCTTTGTCTGAAGTCTCCTGACTGGAAAACTTTGAAATCAAACAAACATTTCTTACTTGCTCAGCAACAATCGGAGAATCTGTTTTTACTTGTTCCAAAGGAGATGAAGCTTTTGGATAACTCTCATCTTGACTATTCTTCTAAAGCAAAGTTAGAAACAACAGACACAGCTAGTCTAACAGTAAGATTAACTTTACAAAGTTATTCAAAAACAGTAAACCACACTCCATACAAAGTGGGCTAAACACCCATCACTATTATACTAGTGTAACATTTTGCTCATTGAAAGGACAGCAAAGGTTAAAAGCCAACAAGAGGCCACAAATCTTCACTGAACTTCAGAGCTCATGGTCTGTGTTAGCACAGTAGCTATTAGCAAACATCAAATCTTCTGTGGTCCCATTATACTGAAAGTACAGACTGTACTAAGCAATTACAAATCCAGATTTTAAGTCCTCTCGACAGCCCAGGTTTGAGGACTCTGATTGCAGAGAAAGACTGTAAGTATGGGTTACAGGGCTGAGGAAAGCTGACAGAAATACAAGCCTCCAGCCTTAGGAGTATTTTGCTTAAAGCTGTAAAGCAGCAACAGCAATCACAGCTCTAAAGGCAGCTATTGCTCTACTAATCATGTATCAGAGAAGCAATAACATTAAAAAAAAATTTGGTCTTTTCTTTAAGATTACCTCAGATGAATTTGGCTCAAGCTTCTGACTTAAGTGGATCTGCCTGGAATTTGACTCTGCAACACCAAGACATAACCTAGTAAATGAACCATTACACCACTTATGGCTATCACAACTTAAGCCAGTTAATTTGTCTTTCCAAAATTAAACTTTCAAAACCAAACCTATACCTCAGTATATATTACTTCAGAAAACTTAAATTTCTATTTTTACCAAAGATCAAAGCATCCTAAAACAAGCAGTTTGGGCAGTAACAAGAGCAGCTACTTCAACCTGGGTTCTCCAAGCTCTACAGGAGTTCTTTACTGATATTTGCTAACCACCTCAGTGATGCTTGGGGAAAGCAGGAATGAAATGCAGCTGTCATCCCTTTACACATATTCATCCTAAATTGCTCCTAATGAAACAAAAGTTTGTACTTTGCTTAAAGTGAAAGTGTTCTGATCTGCATTTTCATTTTCAAGTGTTAAGATAACAGAAGCTCAAAGTCTTGTCTACTTCTGACTGTATAAAAAACCAGTTTAGAATGCTTCAGTGGATAAGAAGATCTAAATACGTTTTCAGACTGCTGCACAAAGTTTCATTTCTCAAGCACCAGCAAACACTTTGGTGGGGAGGTGTTAAAAAACAGTCACGACATAAAAAGACCTGAACAAGTTCTTCACATTCTGGCTTCTATTCAGACCCAGCTACCACTGCTTGTCAATCAAACTCATGCCCAGAAGATTATCAATAGCAGATACCAACTTTTTAAAAGCTTGTTATAGTCTGCCACAACTAGACAATGCTATAAATGGAAACAGTATTGATTTGGAGAATTAGTGCCAATTCCCCAAGCAGCAATAGGAATCCCTGAACACTCAGAAGGAAGTACATGTGATTCTCATAGGATTGCTAACCTAGTTTCACAAGAGGCAACACAATCCAGAGCATCACAAAAAGCAGAGAAAGCTGGACATGTCATGCCCCAAAGTCAGATTCATTACAACACTGGAGTCTTTACTTTCTCTCCAGCTTTCTCTACATGAACGTTCCTTTGGCATTGCTGATGAAACAGGTTTGCAAAGGAAAGAAGTTTTTAGACATTTGGAGAATGAAAAAAGGCTAAGGTGGGCCCTTGTGAGACCACTCAAGAAAGAATCCTATCTTGTAAGAGGGACTAAGGAGCACACATACCATAAACAGACAACAGCAATGCTTCTGCTGTTGCCAGAGATAAGGGAACAAAACCAAAACATTTTTAAAAAATTGAGGGAAGGAGCAGCTTCTATGAGGAGACTGAAGAGTCTGAGTTTTATCTAGTCAAGGAAAAAAAAGTGGAAGAAGCCAAGATCAAATTTGGGCTTTATGTTATGGCAAAGGTGGCAGGACAAAAAGTTTTAAATATACTAATTTAAAACATCCTACCAACCACTATCAACTGCAATTAGCAAAGATTTACCAACTACCTCCTGACACCTACAGCTTTCATCTATTACTGCCATGTTCCACCTCCTCACAGAAGAGGGAAAGCTTTGAGAACCTGAGGAGAAGCTGAAGAATGGTGTAACTGACTCGGGGGAAGGGGAAAACCCAAACAAAATTTTGACCATGTGACAGATCTTTCTACTGTAAACAGGTTTGTTTTTCCAACTCTTCTGTACACCATCTTCTTCCCTTCCTGTACCATGGTATGCTAATTCTTAACCATGCCACACTGAATACTTTTACCTTTCTCATAAATGACCCTTAATGCTTCTCCCACTGGCACTTTCTGCCACACCCTCTAGAATTTCAAAAGGATCTAATTTAGGGTAGCTCTGGTAAGTCTTTTAGTTCTCCCATTCCTCTTCCCACTTGCTACAAAAACCACCCCAGCCAGGAGTCTGCTCTCTCAGCCACATTCACAAAGCACAAAAATGTACTTTCTTCACAAACCACACCCTTGCTACCTCCAGCCCACCTTAGTTCAGTGCTGCTACTTTGGGTAACTTTCCCCTCATTGCCTAAACAGATACCCCATTTTGAATAAATTCTGGGGCTGGTAACAAAACAAAGCAAATAAAAAAAAAAAAAAGCCATGATCTAAACACATTTTGTTTTACCTTTCTCCTTCTGCTCTTCCACCTCTGGTGTCCACTTGCTGTTTCTTCTTTCATTATTTGAGAACTTTTTCTGGATTACATTATCCACAGTCTGTGTAGCAGCCTGACAGACCGACTGATTCTAAAGACGTTGACAAAAGCAGAAATATCACTGAAATCAGTTCAATGACACTTTGCCATCATCTGCTATGACTATTATGCCTTCATGACAAATAGTATTTATGTCTGTGATAGGCAGAAATGGGGAGGGGGGGGTCTGGCTCAGTATCCTTCAGATTCATCCACTCTTTCTCATTCATTGCTACATTTTGCCAAGTGTCCTTTAAGAGCATTCATGTCACTAGCTGACGTGACAAAATCTGCTTCACTCAGACAATAAATCACTTCCTCCTCCTGCAGGTGAGCAAATACAGCAAACTGTTAGTGCTCAGAGGGAGACAGCAACCTCTGTCCCTTAGGCTTCAGTCTTTCACCTACGCATTCTTCCCAGCATTGTTCTTGTTTTTGTCTGCCCTAGGATTTAAACCCAAAAAGCCCCACACATCTCTAGAACAAATCTATGTGGAAAGTAGCTCTCTTAGGATCTCCTCACTTCCCTGGATGTACTGAGACTCCCACACACTTCCATTAAAATTGCATCAATAGAATGATTTCTCCAAAATCCTACAGCTACAGCTGCTCATGTGTGTCCCATATTTACACACCTAAAGCACTGTGTGTGGTGGGTGTTCAATTATTGCCAGGGTAAACTATGTGTGTTTTCTTATCTTTAAAATATAAAGCATTGTAGATAGCTGTATTTCTAATTAAAAAGTGAGGGCAAAATAAATGCCCCTAATTTTTGAATTGCAGTGTGATTCAAGGCCTAAGAACCAATGGCTAATGAAAGGTTCACGGACAAGCATGGCAAGTGCACTATGAATGACAATGAGTACAGCATACATTGCAAAGAGCAGGAAAAGCTTGTTCATCTCGCTGCTGGATCTCATAGAGGGAGCGAGACTCCTCTATGGCCTGCTTCTCCCTGCGCTCCTCCGGAGACAGCCCAAAGTAGTTACAGTCCCTGCTGCCATGGCTCAGCTCCTCACTTCGCTCACGTTCTGCTTTCCTGCGCAGGAGAAAAGGAATCACTTGGACTAAGAAATTCAGGATCAAACACAATACAAACTCGTGGGTTAGGAGGAAGCAAGCAGATGCAATGATGGAAATAGAAACTCTGCTGCAGCAGCCCAAGGAATTAAAAAGTCACTACCAACAAATGCAGGCAAAATGCTGTTCTCATGCTCCTACCAAGTGGTAAGTCAGAACATGCAGCAATTCCCTATGACAGGGTTAGCAAAAGATGAGGGAAGATCTTAGCCATGCCCAAGAAGCACTCGCAACATTATTTCAGCCCTAACCAAAAAGAAAAACAACACCTGAAACAAAAACCCACACCAACATCCACTTTCCAAGAAAAAAATGAGGCTTTGCAGGCAGTTGCTTGCCATGCAGGAAAAGAAATAATTATTTTTCTTGTACTTCTGTGTATTCTTAAGGACTCGGGGCACTTCTTAAGAATTGTCATATGGCAACATATTTCAAAAGAGTATGCTGGAAGCATCTGAAGTGGGCACCTGGGCTTCCAGGAGCTCAGTCAGAGTTCAAGCCAAAGAAGATGCTGTTTGCAGTTTTACCTTACAGACTGAGAAGGATTCCTGCCTGGAGCTTTTTGCTCAGTTGAGGTCTGATGAGGTTGGGGCCCAGAACACAAGAACTGGTGCTGCCTGGTTCCCACAGTATGCTGAAGTCGAGGAGGTAGTGCTGACTGGGGTTTGATTGACTTGCTCTGATTCTTTGGCCCTCTGCACTCTGCATCTGTGGTAATAATGTGAAAACAGGTAAGACTTTTGTTTTAATCATTTTCTAAAGCTCTTTGGGACAAAACAGGTGACAAAGAAGATCCTGCCACACAAAGACAGGTACAGTCCTACCAGGCTGAGCATTCTGCCCCCATGTTGGATAAAACTTTTTTATCTTCTTCCCTGGCACAGTGTTCCAGCCCTCCATAGGAGAGGTCTGTGGAAGAGGTTTAAGGCTCTTCAGTGAGACAGCATGCCTACAAAACAAGGAAATATGAAGGGAATAATATCTTAAATATCTTAAAAGACTGGGGCTTGCATAAATTAATACCACATGTTCACTGACACTGACAGATCTTTCCATTTTTGAGAACACTGCATTCAAAGTCCTTTGCCTTTATGATTACACTCAAGCAATGCATACAACAGCAAACCCTTTTTTTTTCCCCTTTTACATAAAACTGGTAAGTTGACACAAAGTTTATAACCAGTAAAGAATGATCAGACATTTGTGAAGTGCCTATTGTAATGTCTTCAGGGTAAACATAAAAAGAATGATCACAAAAAGAAATATACTTTGATAAAAGCAATGTGCTTAGATAAATTTATTACCAACACTGCCATAAGTGCCAAGATTGAAAGACCTTAACACTGATGTTGTATACCCCAGAACAATTACTGCCTTTTTAATTGAGGATGCTGTAGGATGGTCCAAGCAACTGTTTGTATTATTTGAAAGGCAGACATTCAAAGACATTAAATTCCAATTTAAAAAGGGTTCAAACTGCAAGATAATCTTTCAGATCTCACAATATTTCCTTTTTTTAATGGCGATCAAATGAGATTAATGGGCATCTTTCTCATTTACCCTGATTGAAAGTGTTTCCTCTTCCCAAACTACACTCAGTGTGTAGTGTAAGTCTTACAGCAGAGCTAGGTATGTCTCAAACTGCTCTCTCCCTGCCCTCTCCCCACCAAAAAACTCCAACAAAAAAAACCCCCACCCCAAAACAACAACTTTAAACACTTTTTTGTCCCAGGAAGGGCAAAGACTATGCTGATCTAAGCAGCAACTTGGTACTCTCTGTATGAATTCAGACACAGCTACTCAACCAACAGAGGAGCTCAGTACTTTAATGGACCCTTCAATATGAAAAGCTTGTCACAAATCTAGCATCTAATTATTAAGTAAACACAACACCTTATTAGCCTGGTGTCAATCTGTTTAGGACTGAATCTTATGCAAAAAAAGTAAAAAATAAAAATAAAATACTACTAATGTAGTTACTGTTCTAGTCTGCAAGTAGTACCCAGACTACTTAGCACTACAGAAAGACGTATGAAGTGATAATTAGTTTTTCCTTTTTTTACTAGTATGCTGTTTTCTTAACAAATTCGTGGTAGTATTGATCCAAGTAAAGAAACAGATCCATTTCAGGGGCTCAAGTTAACTCTGAACCAAAGCAATGCTTTGTTCAGTTTGGTGCTCCCTTCCAAAAGAGATTAAGCACTTACTTTGCTCCAAGCTCTTCTACAAATACAACAACTGGCCCATTCTCTGAAAAAACTTCTTGAATATGGGCATTATAAAATTTCCCATTATGGTCTAAGCGCACCTGGAAGGAAAAAGAATAAGAAAAGGAAAGCACATTAGCTCCAAAGATGACAGTGAGAGGAGGTAACTCTTTAAAATATCAACACTGTTAGAAACAGAACTTTTCCTCTGGGCAGCAGAAGACCTGAGAAATACACATCAATTTAGTAAATGAATCAAAAGGCAATCTCCAATCCCTACTGCTTCTTCAAAAAGAAATAAAAATACTATTAAAACAAACACACACACACAACACTAAACAAACAGCTTGCTGGGGAACACTACTTAATGAAACATGCTTTTCAAAACCACATGAGAAAGTTAGAAGCAATCACTGCAGCCAGGCTTTTCAGCTTTACTGAAAACACTCTCTCTCACAATAAAACTCAAAGCTTTTCCATATTAAAATCCACTTCAGTGACATTTAGTCTAATTAGGAACATAATGAACACCAATTACTTCAGGAGTTATTCTTCAGAAGGTTTTTTTAAAAACAACCAAAAAATGTTCTTTAAACATGACCGTAGTGTTACTTGTCTGACTGACATTCTGTGTTCTTAAAATTCTTCTGTTGAATAAAAAATAAATTTCTTAATGTTCCACTATTTGTGGAAGTATTTGGCTTCATAGCTGTATTAATTTGGTCAATTCAAATTTTCACTATTTACTTCATCTTTTCTTCCCATGTTTTTATCCTATAGATTTACTGTCTTGCCACATACACATAAATTTGACAGAGAGAATATATTAATTACCAAAGTGCTTTTTTCTAATAATATCTGTACCATTCAATAAATACTGTACAAGACAGCCTTAGGGTCTTAAAAGCAATTTTTAAGCCTTTACTATAAAGCCATAAACATTATTAAGCAAATTTTAAGCCTGCACTATAAATAATCAACTCAGCACTAGATTAGTTTGGTTTTGGAGGGTTGGGGGCTTGTGCCTTTGAGGGGTGTTTTGTGGTTGGGGTTTTTTTAGGTTGAGAGTTGTGTTTTCCCTGCAGTTTAGTCACTATGGCTAATTCCGTTCCACGAATAAAAAAGTACAAACTGAAAAAGTCCCTGTGCTGCATGATTACCCAAACTGAATATTCTGTCATTAATGTTAATAACTTTAATAGATGGTTAATTGTCCTAGAAAGAAACATGTTTAGCCAAGAACCACCAGTTTAATTAACATGCTTAAGGGGACTAATCTACAATTTGAGAATTTAATGGCAAACCTTGCTTCTTCTTAAGCAGCAATGCTTAATACAAATCTTAATAGAATTTAAAGACCAATTGAATTTTGTAACACATTTGCAACACAGCAAGAGGAAGAATAGCCCAAAACTTCAGGATCTGCAGTAACTAAAGCAAGCTCTACTTCACTACTTGGAGTCTTGAGATTACATCAAAGCCAATTTACAAACAGTAATCACTATCTCCAGTGTCAAACATAAATACGAGGATCTACAATTCCATGCTTAACGTTGAGGCTCCCAGACATCTTATTACTTTTGGAGCTAACTTTGTGGCTTTTTAATGGAGAAAAACTGCACTGATCAGTTGTACATCCTCAGCTGAAGACATAAGCCAAGTGCATTTAAAAATTAGCAATATCAAAATAATTAACAAAGAGGGAAAATAGGCATCTTGAGCAAAATGTTAATGTGTCCATAAACTACAATTCAATACTACTTACTTTACATTTATCTCCAATGGAGTATTGCATGCCAGCAGCAATAGAGAAATCTTGTTTCTGCTGATCTGGAAAAACAGAAGCAGTAATATGCTGTTAGTTTAAATATACCAGAAGAGTTACTTTCTTGATGCAGTAAAAATACAAACCAGGTGTTTAGGCCCTAAATCTGCCCACTAACACATGTGAGGAAAACCAAACTAAACCCAAACTGCCACTTGCATCAGTTCTTCAGGAGGGCTTCACTTCACACAGCTGGCAAAAGCTCAACTTTGAAATATTCTGTTACTCACCCCATTTGGATTGGAGCCAAACATCATATTCAATGTTTCTGTAAACCAAGGGATCGAGCGACTTCAGAACCTTTTTAGGCAACGCCAACAAGTTGGGATTCCCATTGCTCTCAAGGTGCTGCATGGAACAGAACAAAGTGCTAAATGGTCAACTACACAGACACATCCAGTTTTCTATTTTTCAGTCACAGTGCTCAAGCCTTGTGCTGAAATATAGAAAAGCTGAAGATACCTAGAGCATAAAGAGCTTTGGAAAAAAAAAAATTTAATTGTGTTCTTTTAACCGTGCCAGAACAAAATTAAGAATTAAGCAGCACTAGAAAGGAAACTGTCCACCTCTGAGAACATCAAAAATATACATTACTTTTCAAAGAATAGGGTAGTTTTTAGGATATTACATGTTAGGAAAGCTATTAACTCAGGAATCTCTCATGAACATTAAATATTAAAAAAATATAGCAGAGTAAAACTTATTAGACAGAAAACAAAAGTCAATGGATAAATACCTTGTTGCCAGAAAGAGACTTCATTCCATTCATATCACTAACTGTTGTAGCTTTATTTCTGTAATAGGACAGAGGCAGGTTATGTTTTTGTAATAAATTGTAGTATTATTAAGGCCTGAAAATCAGGTAAAACACATCTAGAAGGGGATAAAAATACTGAAACTACCATTCTCTACAGGTTTTCCTGACAATAAGCATCCCACAGAACATCTTCATCCCTTGAAGTGAAAAAGCTAAAATAAAAAATAAATTTCTCACTTTCTATGACAGAAATAAGATTTCAGGTTTAAGTACAAGTTTGAGGAAGTTTATCTTATGTGTGCTTTGTTGTCACTTTGAAAAAAAAAAAAGCAAGGGGTGGAAGGCAAGGGAAACAAAAGTCCTCTTAACATTTTTGCAAACACATTGCAAAAGTAGACATAAAAAAACCCTCATAACCAAAGCCAACTCAGTTAGTTAACTTGCATCAGGCACTCTAATTTATTCATATTTTCTACACCTGACATCACTGGAAAAATACTTTCCACAGAGAAAGTCCCAAGTGTTTTTCCCTACAGTAGTTGTAGGCAACTGTCAGCATTAACTTCTGCCAGAACTATCACACTTAATAGCAACGTAGCTGAAAAGTTTGTATTTATAAAATGAAAAGAATCTTCTGGAAAACTAGCTGATGAAACAAGCTGAAGTCAACTTTAAGACAAGCAAAAGATTTAGGACTTCATAAACACAGCAAAGGGTTTGTAATTTGTGTTAACTGGGTCAAGAGTCACATACACACACCAGCCCCTGCGCTATAGGACATATGGTTTAAATCAAAAACATTGAGTTCCACAGTCTCCAGTGAGCATATGACCTTATTTTCAAAGGTGCTGAGGAGGTTAGCAGGATATTTTCTTAGGAATCCCAAAGATACAGGGTAAGGCTACTGCATTTGAATCCCAGGAAAGCTCCAAGAACAGAAAGGAATAAAGAAGATTTCCACTCGCTGACATTTAGCTACAATAATTGTTTCCTGAGGCAGAAAATACTTTGTATTTTAATTGGCAACATTCCCTAGTATTTTTTTTTCCAAACACAAAAATAAACTAATCCCTTTCCCAGAACTTTTTTTTTTTTCTTTGATCTTTTCCATCATCTTCCTTTCTCTTGTTTTCAACCTGCAGGAGAAACCAGCTCCCAACAGCTCAAAGAACTTCTTCTGCCACATGCCACACAGCAGAGCCCTAAGGAAGGACTGTAACAATCAGTGGGAAGAGGGAACACGATCCACTAATCCAGCATCATCTCCACAGTTTCAATGGAATTTCATACAAGCCAGAGTTAAAAACCCTCTTAAGCAGAAGAAATCCTGCCAATATGTAAGTGCAAAAATGGCACTGTGAAAGACTAACTGTGCAAAAGGAGTCAGGTCAAAATCTCACAGCTTGCTAGAGCATCCAGCAAAAAGAATATAAAGCCACTTCATAAAGATCAAGATCCAAAAGGTGCAAGCTACATCTCTATGTCTCCATCAGCTTCACCTCAAGCAGGCATTCCAGTCCACAGATGTGGAAGCCACACAAATTGGATTAGATTCCTGTAACTCTACTCAGAGGCAGAGTAAGCCAAGTCATTCTCACAGATTTTACCATGCCAGACTGGCACCCTGACAGTTCTTCCAGGGAATTCTGTTATACTAAACAGGAAGAGGTACATGTTGCAATGGCAATAATCCACTATGTAAAGAGACTCAAGGCTAGACTGCAGGAAAAACAGAGGTGCCAGAAGCCTGTCCTTAGGTAAGTGATGATTACACATTGCATTCTTTCACACTTCCAACCCTGCCTCTTTGCACTTCTTAGTAATTTCTAAATGTTTACAACCCTGTTGGATTCTACTACCCACCAGAAATTCAGAAAACTCACTTAACGTGTGTTCACAGGCATCTTGTGTTAACTTTTCAATCTCTTTTACCTGTAATTGTCATCTTCTGAATCTGAAGCAGACACTTCACTGCTCCCATTACTTTCCTCTGTCACACCAACAGCACTGAGTTCTGCCATGATTTTCTTTACATCCATATCAAACACTTTCTCATAGAGCAACTCGTACAGCAGAGCTGGGGAAGAAGAGGAGAAAGTAGAATCAATTACCAGCTGAATCAGTTTTTGTTCCACCATTACAGATGGTAATCACACAGTCACTGACAACTCAAACTGAAACCAAGCTACTAAATATCACTACACTAAACTTTCACACAGAGCCTTTTCCTGAAACCTAACACTTATAGCTTTAAGATTTTTGGTAAAAGCATGCTTTTAACTAACAGCTTAATACTTACACTGGCACAGAGCAGCCTTTTCTGCATACTCTATGGGATACACAATATCATAGTGGTTTCCATTCGAGAAGCACAGCAATACCTATTAAAAAAGACCACACATATTTTAGGCTTTGCATCTCACTTGATTTTTCATAAGCACAACCTTTTAAATTCAATTTCAGGCACCCAAGTTGTTGTCTCTCAGGATCAAAATGTATCAATAAAACAATCAAAATGTTTGGTGGATGTCCTTTAAACCAAACAGAATTTGAAAAAAAGTCAAAAAGAATTTAGGACAGGTTGGTGCCTGAAAAATTATTTTTACAGAATTTTATATTAGTAGGATGATATGCCACACCCTAAATACATCCCATCTATTTAAAAAGAAGTGTTATGTGTATTAACAGCATAGCTGCCTTAAATACATACAAAATAAACTGTTAAAATTGAATTCTCTGAACATTTCATTGTGTTGAACAATAAAACTCACATGCAACTACTTGCTGTTTATAACATAGTTTTACTTCAGCCTGTCACAATAGGCATAATTTTATTTTTTTTTTACCTTATCAGAAAAGCCATTTTCAGTTACACGTGAAGGAGAAGCATTTGGCTCCTGGTATATTATGAAATCTTTCCTGGAAGAAAAAAAAAGGTAGCACTTAAGAATTTATTTTAAAAGTAGTATCAATAAAAATTTGAGTATTGAAGTCAAATTCAAGCAGTATACACAACCACAGAAAACACCTAGGGCTTTCTCTAATATCATCAATCTCTACCATGATTTGAAAGCTAAATATTTTCTCTCTCTCCATTTCATCCATAACATTCTCTTTCAGTTCTTTGCTTAACAACCTGTCACTTCCTTCAACTTCTTTCTCACACAGGCAGAAGTGTTATCAGTCTTGCAAAATAACTGAGTATANAAAAGAGAAAGAAACTTTTTCCAGATAGTCAGAAAAAGCAATTCTGAGAGGAAAAGAAGACCCACCCACTCCAGGGAGCAAAGAGAAATTTACTAGGTAACTAAATTATATTTGTGAGACATCTGAAGAGTAAAAGTGAAATCAAACCTATTCATACTGAATTTCTATCCTTTGCCTGGAAAGTCTGAAACTTGCTTACTTCTTCACTTGGAACAGAACAGGAAATTCTTACTCCTGCTTCCCTTAAGTCTGCCAGCATGCAGGAAAGAAAGTAACTCTTTCCCCTTACCTCCACCACCATTCCTACTTTCCCTGAGACTCTAAATTGCCTTTTCAATAGAAGCCTGTCTCCCCAAAACAAGCACGGCAATAACTACTCTTGTGTGTTCCCCTCTGCAGTGAAATACTACATAAGAATTGCATCTGTGGCACAAAACCCTCCTGATGCTTTCAGTGGAAATTAAAAAACCTTCACTGTTATCAACCAGGATTTCTCTCTATTCATTTATCAGCTGCAGCCCTAGATACCAATGTGGCATGACTGCAAAACAAACCACTCCTATTTATGAGAATACATTTCTCATGGCCAGGAATACAACAGATCCTGACCATCCAGTTTCTGATGGGATTAAGCATCCAATTCTGCTGACTTAATAATTGAGTGGCTCAGTGTAACCATCAGATCTTCTCACTATGCCTCTTGAGCCAAATCTTGCTCTGACTTTCGGCTCAGTCCTCCCCCATCCCTGCAGCCACGCAACTCTGAGCTGTCCCATTCACCTCACAAAATGCAAAGAGAGAATTCCATGCAATTTCCGACAGGAAGAAGCACTCATAGTGCCTAAAGGTAAAAATTAACTAGTTTGATTCTTTCCTCTTATCACCTGTCTCACCAATAGACAAAGCCATTAATTTAAAGCAAACATTTTGAAATACTGAATTTTTAATGGCTTTATAAACAGCAGACAGTGAAGATGCTGTGGATTACTCACTCCCTTGCACAGTAATTAGAAAGCAGTTATAAATATTCAGCACATTGTTTCTCACTACTTTGTGAAGAAAGATTTAGTATATATCAAATGAGTACAGCCTACAGCTTAGCAGTAGGGTTAGTACTAAAGCCTTAATGAGAAACAGGAAGAAAAGCAATGTTAACAGAAAAAACAGGATATTAAAATTAACAAAATTCAAACTGTATGAGATTACCCACAACTGGCTGGGCAGGTGAGATACATGGTATTATTGCAAACCTGTATTCACATCCCAGATTAAATGTCATTTTCTAAACTCACTTTTCTATTTTTATTTAATCCCTTGACAGCTGCAATTTTCAAAGCATATATATAATTTGACAGAGTACTATGGTATGGCATAACATAATTCCATTTTTGCTATTTCAACTGATTTACTAACAAAACAACAGAAATTATCTCAGTAAAACATATTGAAAGGTTTTCTTACTTGTACATAAGAGAAAGGGCACTTATTTCTACTTGTCCAACCCATTCCTGTATTGAAAATAAAAGGAAACTTAGTTCAAACAAACACGCAATTATATCTCCTCATAAGCAGATCAAGAGATGGAAGAAATCATTGTTGAAAATAAATATATGAACACTAAATCTGGCATTCAGCAAGACATAAAAATAAAATTCCCCAACTCATTTTACAATAGAGAGTACATACATAAAACTATACATTCACATAATTCAAAGACCTCCTAAACTCAATCAAAAATACTTTTGAGGGGAAAAAAAATCCAATTAGCCATCAACTTCAAGAAAAGTACTATTTTCTATTATAAATCAAGTTTAACATACCTGCGGATTTTCCAAATTTTTTAAATAATCTTCAAATGTCCCCTCTATGAACTGTATTTAAAAAACCAAAACAGCAGTAATTAGTCATTTTTAATAGTGCAGCATATGGAATCCCCAATCTGTGACCCACTGTACCAAGGGGAATGTAGCACTGGAAACTGAAGGCTCCCCTGCCCTCAAAAAGCTTACAGCCTAAGCATAAAGTGATGTTGAGATGAAGGAATGAACAGTCAAACACACTGGTTTGCCTTGCAGAAAATAACCACATCAACAGCTTTCAGTCACCACTGAAAGTCACCACACAAGCCAAAATAAACCAAACCAAAAGCCCCCGAAAGAAATTCAGCAGCCAAATGGGGAATCTGGAAGAAAGCAAAGATGATGTCATGTAGATGCTTATGGGCAATTCATCCCAGGCATGCAGAGCATCACTGAAGAGAGGACATGTGGACTTGAATTCAAATATCTTCTTAAATAAACAGCAATGGACAACCAGGAAGAGGAGTCACGCTTCCGCAGTAAGGAAGCAGTGGTAATATCTAGTACAGTCAACTCATAAAGCACTTTTTCCTCTGTTCTCTGTCACTTCAAACTGCTTTTACTTTAAGCAGAGGATGCAAACAATCAGGCTACACTTCAAGTGCCAGCCCAAGAAAGTTCTCCTTCAGCTGGACTCACTAACACACGTGAAGAGGCCAAATTCACATCTGCCAAGAGCAGAGAAAGATGCTGCAGTAATTGAGACATCTTAAATTCAAAGTGTTTCAGCCACACAAGCCACAGAGAGGCTACATTTAAAAATTGCTCTTTAGTCACCATCTGCTCGATTTATTTGAAATAAAGATCCACAGATGTCCCAACCAAGAAGGAAATCCCTTTATGAACTTAAGCTGCAAGCTGGATGGCCTCTTTACCAACAGTGATTAAGAAACAAGATAATAAGGAGAACTGAGTGGAGTAGTGAGATTAAAAGTTCTGCTTTAGCTCTTTTGAAGTGAGAAGAACCAACAAGCCTGGCCCAAATTTCTAATTTAGATAGAAGCAATTGGGTGTGAAGTTAAAAAAGGCACATCAGTAAAACACTATCACAGACAGCAGGTGCTTTTTGTGTCACAGTTAAACGACCTGAAGATAATGCACAGAGGGAGAAAGGAAGGGCACCAGGAAGTTCTCATAGGAAACTGAAGGGTAAGAGAATGAATGTAACACAACATCAATTCAAGATAACACTTCAAGAAAGGCTGAGGATGGAAATGAAGATGGTGGTTACACTCCTGAAATTTTGGTTATAACAGTATCAGTGGAAAGAAAGACACAAATTCAAGCTGAAATGATTACAATAGACAGAGAGAAGAGGAACTTCAGTAAGCACCACCAGCCCATGTCAATAGAGCATAACTTCTGAGGAGGCAGCAAGTGAACAGCTGAACGAGGAGTTTAGGGAAAGAGGCATTTGTTGTTCATGCTGGTTGTGTGTTTGGGTTTTTCAAAGAGAGATAACAGTGCTGTATCCCTGACAGAAAACACAACACAGAGACAGAGGCAGCAAAGGAGATCAGCAGAGCTGAAGCGAGGTACCCGAGGGAGGAGGAACACTGGGAAATGAGAACAAATATCAAACACCTACTCTCACAAGAAACTTTTAAAAAGGCGACTTTTCAGAAGGACAGCAAAGATGGACAGAGGAGAAGTCATACCTTGGGATAGTGTCTGAAGGAAAAAAAAGAACACTGGAACCAGGAGTTTGGAGGAGACAGACCAAAACAATACTAAAACCAGCTAGGGCTAACAAAGCAGGGATGGGAAACAACAATATGGGAAACAACATGCACTTTAGAGTCAAAAAGGGCACGGAATTTCAAATGACTACACGATGAGAACATGAGAGAAGAAGTAGAGAACCAGATACTGAAGTGAGCGGGATAATTCTGGAAAGAAAGGGATTAAAAAGTCAGCAGTGAAAAAATAAAGTAAGAAGAAAGACATCCAAGAATTTTAAGTCCTGGATGGATGGGAAACAATTGGAAGGCGTCGAGTCAGAGCAGCATTGTCCCAGAGAGATCTGCTGTATTTTATATCATTAACTCCTCATAACTTCCACATTTATGTGATCACTCACATTTGAACATAGGGTACAATGTCAGAAATTACAGCACAGAGACACACCCTTATTCCTTCTTTCCTTCTCTTCCCTATGCCAGTGCATATCTAGTCTTTTTGTTTTGGATCTGGGTAAATTTAGAACAGAAAAAGAGAGCTGAGTAACAATCTTTTAGTAGCAAATCCTTACACACACTCACTTCACCTGTTGTCTATTGTGGAAATCAGGTAACAGTACGTACACTAGAACCCATACAAATACAAACAGAAGCACCATTACTGATTAATGCTCTTTTAAAAGGAAGAAAAAAAAGAATTTTATTCTGTTAACACTGATGGCACTGACCAGGTATAGATCAATATCAAGCTTAGCTACAGATGTTTAGGAAAAAAAAAACTACAGTGCCAATGCAGAATAAACTGCAGACCCGAAAACAAATTTCACTAATCTCATCAGTCAAACCCCTTATATATTGGAAAAGCAATTAATTAGCACAACAAGAATGTTTTATTACTTTTATTAAGGTAGGCATAATATTAAACTAAAATCCAGATTTTAATAGCTTCACAATAGACTATTAAAGTTTAAGTCAGTTTGCTTTTCTTTCTTCATGAGCATTAAAAACTTCTCCCACCCCACATCGCTCCAGTCCAAGGAGTACACAGGTTTCTCCAGGCTTATGAAAATGAGTTACCACCACATGTGTGCTAATTAATTTAGACAGCATCAATGGGTATTTAGCTCTGATGAATACCGCCACAAACACAGGGAGGTGCAGAACACACCAAAGTTGAAGGAATAAAGCAATTTTTTTTTAAATGCTGACAAAGAAAACAAAAATACTTACTGCTTCAAATTTCTCCCTATTTTTCCGAAGATAGTCTACACAAGCCATCCTAACGTCAATGTGCCGAGACTGAGAGTGCAACACCTACAAAGGGAGAAAGAGAACAAGGTGACATTGGATCTCAGGAGTTTTGATGACAGGCCACAAATAATTAATGGCTGTTTTCTAAATACAGCCTTGGAAATACTCTAGTTTTATTTTTAAGAATATTTAATAGGCATACTCATTCAGTAGCAACATCTTCAGGCAAGTCAAACCTCAATTACTTAATAAAAAATTAAGTAACTGCAGAATTCACAGGTTTGCTAAATTCAAACCTTCAATTTCATGAGGATTTACTAAGCAAATGAGTAGGATTTATTGTTAATCTTCAACTGCCTGCTTCGTAAATGACTTCAGTTAATTGAAGTAAGTTATAGCAGGAGTGGATGAGGAAGTCAACTACCAACATGCACTCACTCAAATGAAAACCAACCAAGTCTCACAGTACATATTTACCTTCTCTTCATTTTAAGAGGCTGTTGCCCAAACACTCTTTTGGAAGCCACGAATCAGTTCCCAATATGACACCTGCATTCTACCTCCTGTTCAAATCTCTACTGGAAAACTATTACTTTCATCACAGGTTCCAAGTTATCTCAGTACAACTGAGATAGGGAAGTTCCAGACAATTTAAGCTGCAGTGTCTCTTGCAGTCCTTACACACCACCCTCAACATAAATCACTTCCAAATTCAGTTCAGTTTTTCTGAATGAAGAGTACACAAATTATGCCAAATTTGCAGAAAAACACTTATTAACTCTGAATTAAAGACTTTCTTTTCTTAGAGGTCATTTCCAACCTAAATGATTCTATAATAAGAATGGAATGTTCAAAATGTAATGGTTGAAAAAAGTTCTATTAACACTGGAGTGTGAGAGAAACCTATGTATTCTATGTATTAATTAACAAGTCAGAATAGCAATATACATTTTATATATATAAATATATATATATATTCCCTTGAGATAAAAAAACCACCCATATCCAATCAAGTATTTGCTTGCCTGAACTTATCAACTCAGTGAGGAAAGAATTTTTTTTTTAAAAAAGTGATCTGTGTATAATTAGCACAGGAATCTGGGTTCCCACAATCAGAAGCACCAGAGCTCCCACTGCTGTTTGCTTGTACTTAAGACAAGATGACGCTGTCGCTTTTTTCCTTTAACACTAACACTCAAATGGGGGAGGGGAATTCAACAGGAAGAACAAAATAAATTACTCACTTTCTCTAATTTTATAGTAAACTAACTAACAAAACTAAGAACGTGGCTTTTCAGCTCTTTCCACTAGATTCCATTTCCTAGACAGTCTCACACGAAGCAGCTGTATTCCAATGCTGAGACTTAACACTGAAAAAAGCTCTGAGGAGGCGGTGGAAGGTCAAAACAGATAAGGATTTCTTGGTGGCAGGAGGCAGCTGTACACACAGAACTTCTCTCACCTCATAAGGTAGAAATTATTTTAATAAAGTCATCTTTTTCACTGACATATGACTGCATAACCTTAGCCTATACCTATCTGCGTTTTAAGACTAATTACCACCCACTAATGAGATCCACTTCCCATGCTTTCGTGAGAAGGAGCTTTGTTTACGTAACCAGTTACCTGCTCGGCCACAGCCCTGAAAAGGCAGGACCCATCCTTGGCCACTTTCTTCCTGTACAAGCCCTGAGATCGCAGGTAGCGGTCCATGGACGTGTCCCCGGGGGCGTCCCCGCCGCTGCCGGGATGGCTCTGCTCCCCTCCGCCGGCCCTGCCCGCCGCATCCATGTTCACCGAGGATAGTCGGCACCCCTCCTAGTCCCACATGGCGAGGAGGAGCCGCGGTGCAGCTCCGGGGCCGGGCGCAGGTGCAGCAGCCGGAGCGTGGGGCAGCGCTGGCCCACCGGCAGCCGCAGGAGCAGCAGGAACAGGAGCGGTACGAAGAGCAGCAGCCGGCTTCACGTTGTCCACTCGCATGTGGGGAACGCGGAGAGAAGCGGCAAAGTTTCCCTGCGCAGCCCGGACTCGCAGCTCCGTCACTGCCGCGGCTTCCCGGCTGCTGCGGNCGCAAACAGGAGCGTAACCTGGCGCTTATTTTCACTTTCAGCCCGGGCGCTGCTGGGAGCCGTAGTCCCGGAGGAGGAGGAAGCGGTGGGAGGCGGACACAGCGCCCGGGGCCGTGCTGTCAGCCTTGCTCCCGGTCAGGATCATTCCATAGCTTATCCGTTTTAGAACCAGCACGGGGGATATGGTCGGTGAAAAACTCTACATAACCCGGTAGTGTGCGCTCGCAGCCCACAAAACCAGATGTATCCTGGGCTGCATCCAAAGCAGCGTAGACAGCAGGGAAAGGGGAGGGATTCTCTCCCCCTCTACTCCGCTCCGCTGTAGACCCCACCTGGAATACTGTGTCCAGCTCTGCTGCTCCCAGCACAAGGAGGACATGGAACTGTTGGAGCAAGCCCAGAGGAGGCCACGAAGTTGATAAGGAGACTAGGGCACCTCCCCTACAAAGCCAGGCTGAGAAAGTTTGGGCTGTTCAGCCTGGAGAAGAGAAGGCTGCATGGAAATCTTACAACAAACTTTAAGTATCTGAAGGAGGCCTAAAAAGAAGCAGAAGAGGGACTCAGAACTGTAGTGATAGGACAAGAAATAACAGGTTCAAGCTCACAGAGTGGAAATTTAGGTTAGATATTAGGAAGAAATTATCCACTGTGAGGGTGGTAAGGCACTGGCACAGGTTGCCCAGGGAGGTTGTGGATGTCCCATCCCTGGAAGTGTTCAAGGCCAGGCTGGATAAGGCCTTGAGCAACCTAGTCTAGTGGGACCAGGGCAGGGGGGTCTTTAAGGTCCATTCCAACGCCTTCGCATTCTATGATTTTGTCTGAAACCTAACCCACAGTATGTAGAATGTGTGCATTTAGTTAGGCTTTATTTGGTTTGGGGTTTCCCCCCCAACAGATGAGATTGTAAGATTAATTTTTTAACTCCATCCACTTGCAGGAAAGAAGACAGAAATAAAACAGAGACAGTACAAGGGGGCTTAATTAAAAACAGATTTTAAAAAGCCACAGCTATTCAATACTTCTAATGTACTACTTTTCTTGTATGCCACTCCTAGCTGTAAGAAGCCCAAACATTTGTATTGCAATGGCATGACTAAATTTTGCTTGGCATGGTAAAAAGGATTTAGAAGGTTTTGATGCACAAAACGTGACAAGAAAGAACGCTCCTCAAACTTGTAATGCGTTTCTTTTTTTACTGGGGTTGTGCAACCTACCTGGGAGGAAGAGCTACAAAGCTCTCAGTAGCACTAGCAACAAATAAGATGCTATTAGTTACTTCTTAGCCTAAATGAGAAAAATCAGATGCAGGAAAGAGAAGTGAAGACAGAAAGAATGGGAACCCTGATTTTTACTTTCAGCTGATAGTAATAAGACCACAGAGGGGAGTGATTTAAATTGAGACTCCCGAAGTAATAATAACAAATAACTTATTTAATAAGCACAAATTACAAGCCAGGCCAAGTCTAGTGCTCTACCAGCTCCTTACAAGCAGCATCAAACCATCTTTCCTAACAGAAGCTCGGTTTGCCAGAAAGGAACAGGAAACAAAGGCTAGTTCCCAGGATCTTTGTAGACAAGGAGAACAGAAAGTGAAAGAAATTAAAGCAAAGCTCTACCCGCAGTCAAACCTCCAAGACACAGTCAGCTAGTGAGGCAGAACAGGGATGGATGTTTGAGACAAGGAAGGGGATAAAACTACCAGCGAGGGGCTGAGGGAGAGCTCCAACTTCTCCCCAGAAGATGGGAAAGGTCATCTAACAAGACTGAACTATAAACAGTTGCTGCCACTGACTCAGCTAGAACATTCACTCGAGGAACTCAGGCTAGCAGAGTCCTGCATGTGAGAGCTGCTTCTTCCCTAGATAAATGTGATTTGGAAAGATGCTTTTGAGACCTATCAAACCAGTGTCCAGTTACAGAGTTTCTTAGGAATATTCTTTTTTCTCACCCTATTTGTCACGTTTAGAGGCAGAACTATGCTCTAATATTTAACAATTCTGTCTTCTCATATATTTCAGCCTTTTGTCATTGTGGTTCTAAAGACTGGTGAGGGGAAGGGCAAATGCCTTTCATCACATCTGTTAGACTCAAGAATGCCTATACACACCAGGCCATTCAGTATGTGACAGGATGTAAATGTGGTTCTCATAAGTGAATACACATAAATTAGAGCATTAAAGTCGTCTAGTTGTCAGTGTTCTAAAATCCTGCTCTTCTTGCAATCAATCCCTGAAGCTGATCAAGTGATGGTGACCCACCGAGTTTTTTTCCAAGTGCTGCTACACAAGAATCAATCCATTTCTAAAGAGGTTTAGTTATCAAGGAAGAAATCTACTCCATATGCATATTTGCTAAGGCTCAAGGAGAAACGGACCCACCCAAAGGCACCTGAAATACCCCAGCATTAAAAGAAATGCTCCACCAAGATAAGAATGACCAAATTATAACTCACGAGTTATTACAGATGTTCTAATTAGAGTTCCTACAGATGTTCTAATTAGAGTTAATACAGATGTTCTAATTAGCAAGTAGCTTTATTAACACTTTCAACCAGCACTTGTACCACGTGCAGCAGCTCCAGCCACGAGTTTCTCCTCTCGCTGCCCATACCCTGAATCAGCCCAGGAAGCTGACTCAAGCTGAATTTAA
>VZTN01028513.1:68536-93754 GCA_013400515.1 Erpornis zantholeuca
ACCTGCGGCTCGCACCATTCGCTGCGCGGGGGGCGCCGAAGGGAGGAAGAGGCAGGCGGGCAGCGAGCCCGGGCGCCGGGGCAGCGAGCGGGATGTAGCGCTGGGATGCTGCGCTGGGATCCGGCCCCGGTCGGCTCGGAGGAGCCGGATGGTGCCGAGGGGAGCGGCAGTCGCTTCATGTAGTCCTCACCCGCAAGGCCCGCAGTGGTACAACCGAGGAGCCTCTCCTTCCCATCACCCAGCAGGTCCCAGCGAGGGGCGGGAGCTGCCATGTGCCAGCGTTTCCCTCAGCTGTTCAGCCCGGCTGGAACACCTCGCTCCAGCTGTGAGGTGCAACGGGAAACGTTTCTAAGCGTTTTTCTGACGGGTCATTCTTTCTTAGAGAGGTAACAGCCGGGGAAACAGGTGTGGGATAGGACACGGGACACCCCGCATCACGCTGGCCACAGGGATCACGCCACAGCCACACAGGTCGGAGGGATCACCCCACAGCCACATAGGTCGGAGGGATCACCCCATAGTCACACAGGTCGGAGGGATCACCCCACAGCCACACAGGTCGGAGGGATCACCCCACAGCCACACAGGTCGGAGGGGACATCCCACAGTCACACAGGTCGGAGGGATCACCCCACAGCCACATAGGTCGGAGGGGACATTCCACAGCTACACAGGTCGGAGGGGACATCCCACAGCCACACAGGTCGGAGGGGACATTCCACAGCCACACAGGTCGGAGAGGACATCCCACAGCCACACAGGTCGGAGGGATCACCCCACAGCCACACAGGTCGGAGGGATCACCCCACAGCCGGCTGCACTGCCAGAAGGAGAAGTTGTTGAGCCATGCCCTCGGTTCGTGCATGCTGCCACAGTAATTGTGGATATTTCCTAAATATAACCATTAAGAAAGAGTGTATTCTCATATCCTATTGCTCTTCCTCAGAAATGCTCTAGCAGACATGAAGAAACGTATGAAATGTTTGTAAAGCAGTAGTGGGAAGGTAATAAGAATAAGCAAGTGTGTAGCAAATTCAAATTTGATTTTTTTTTCTCCTGACTAAAAAGCTTACTCAGGCTGGGAACTCAAAAGCAGCATGGCCAGCAGGGCAAGGGAGGGGATTCTGCCCCTCTGCTTCACTCTGGTAAGACCCCACCTGCAGTATCGCATCCAGCTCTGGGGTCCCCAGCATTAAAGGGATGTAGAAATGTTGGAGCGAGTCCAGAGGAGGGTTGGAGCACCTCTCCTATAAAGACAGGCTGAGAGAGCTGGGGTTGTTCAGCCTGGAGAAGGTTCTGGGGAGACCTTACTGCAGCCATTCAGTACCTAAAAGGGGCTACAAAGAGCTGCAGAGGGATTTTTTCATGAGGGCCTGAAGCAACAGGAGAAGGGGACATGGCTTTAAACTGAAGGAGGGTAGGTTTATATTAAATACTAGGAAGAAATTCTTTACTCTGGGGGTGGTAAGGCACTGGCACAGAGAAGTTGTGGATGCCCCATCCTTGGAATTGTTCAAGGCCACATTTGATGAGGCTCTGAGCAACGTGGTCTACTGCAAGGTGTCCCTGTGTGTTGGCCTGTCCAACCCAAACTGTTCTGATTCCATGAGTCAGCTGTCCTGGCCATGCTCCTTCCCAGCTTTTCATGCACTTCCTCACTGGTGGAGCATGAGACACTGAAAAGTCCTTGACTAAGGGTAAGCACTACTTAGCAACAACCAAAACATCAAAGTATTTTTCTCATACTGTATCCAAAACAGAGCACTGTACCAACTACTAAAAACAAAAAAAGAACTCTATCCCAGCCAAAACCAGGACATCATGGCAGAGGGGTTGGAACTAGATGATCTTCAAGGTCACTTTCAACACAAATCATTCCATGATTCTGTCATACCCTGATCATCACTCAAACACATAATCAAGCCAAAGAGTTTAGGGGGCATAAATAAATAAATACTTCAAGGTAGCTAGCATGAATATCAATAGATAAAGCCTGATGCTCAAGGGAACACAGTTTAAAAAAAAAATGAGGGTGATCTGGTTAGAAAAAAAAAATTTAAGTTGCCTGTTTGCTTAGTAGTCCATGATGAGATTTGTGTCTTGTCAAACTCCAGCCTGAGAGATGGAGGATGTTAGAGTTTGAGTTGTCCCAACACCATCTGAACCAAATCTGAAATGCCTATTAAAAGTTTTAGTTTAATTCCTACATTATATCATTTTTTTCATGGGGGTGTGTGTGTGGACAAACTTGGATTTCATTCTGCTGATGAAGAATAGACCTGGATTTCATGTCCCTCATGCAGGATAGCAGTGCAGTTATAGCAGAATATAGTAATGGCTGCATTATTCTTGCATGCTATTTATATCTGACTGCATCTTTGTGCTTTATGCACGAGCCAAAGATTGTACACTCCAAGGACCTGCATTCCTTCATTATATCTCAGGGAGCTATAAAAATGCCGTCTGCTTGAGTTGGAAATAATTGTTCCTCAAAAATGTAGTACTCATGTAACATTTTGCCTTCTGGAGAGCTTTGGTCAAAGCTAGAATGTTAACTACTCTAACTGCTTTCCTTCCATGAAGATTTAATCTCAGATTCAAGATGCTCAACATTCAGGTGGGCAGCACACCAAAAATGATGGGCTGGTGGCACAGGCAGCAGGTTAATAGCTCAGCACAACAGAGCAAGCAAAGGAAGGGCTGATTTGAGTTTGTGGAATGAATTCCTGTGGGAGCAACTAATGAATGCTGTCCCACATAGAATGAGAAAGGCAGGATAAAAAGGACTGCATGTGAAACCATGGCCACACTTCTTAGTTATACCAGAAGTACCTTTTTTGCAGCTATGGAAGGTGTAGCCTCAGATTCTGGCCAGAATATCCCATTGCAGTCCCTAATTTGGGGAAGGATATTTTCCTTGGTTGGCTTTTTTAATTTTTTTTTTTTTTAGACAAATGGTTACAATTCAGTACAACACAAATGCCAAAAAGCATGTTGTGGTGAAAGCTGCTCCTTCCACCCTTGAGGAACACTTCATAAACTGTCTTGAAGATTTGTATAGCGAAGAAATGCTGAGAGTTAAGACAAGAAGGTATTTGAGGCAAATCGAGGCTTTTAAAAGCTCTCAGAACTCATGAAAGGTTGTATTCTAAACACAGAGGGAAGATAGCAGAGCTATATCCATTTAAAATAGCGGGTTTAGGGGTATAAAGATAGAACGTGAGTAATTGGCTGTGAACTGGGGGCTATCACTTTAGGTAATGTGAACAGGTAGTTACATTGTACTAAAAATGTACTCTTTTCAGAGTTTCTTTAGGCTACCAGAGTTTTGTATAGGGTTTATGTGGCAAGGTTTTGGCAGAGGAGGGCCACAGGGGTGGCTTCTCTGAGAGGCTGCCAGAAGCTTCCCACACGTCCAAGGGAACCAATGCCATAATCCTGTTTACAGAAGTAACTGTGTGACTGCAGCTAGAAAAAGCCAGGAGTCTGGCAGCAGTATTTGCAGAAAAAAATATTTCCTGTAGCTTGGAATGAGTAAACAGTAACTCTTTGGAGGAGTGTTTTGAATCAGTCGTCATGAAAATTAATCTTAAGTCACTGAAGAGAAAACTTTGATTTAAATGTTTATTTATATTAAATTACAGTTGTGTTGTGTCTTAAAGACTGATTTTTCACTGTTCAGTAACCATTAAAATGTCCTGATTATGGTCTTCATGCATAATTTACCATTTCTTTTTGCTAGCAAAGAGGGTATGGTGTAATTACATACATCTGAGACATTTCAGACTTTAGCACATCTCGAATTTTACATACATTTCACTATTTTGGAAGATGAGGACTGTTTAATTTTTTTTTTCTAGGGAATTATTACACTTTTTCTTGTGATTCATACCAAACTCCTAGTGGATAAATACGGGAATTGAAAGAAAATAATGAGGGAGAAAAAACATTTTTATAGCTGCTTTTAGTTGAATAAGATTGCTATAAATATATTTGATCCTTCTATTTAAGGAGATTGTCTAAATATGTTTTGCATTGAAAAAAGTTTTATTTAAAAATGGAAGTATACTTGCAGGAAGGTGATGTGATTGGTTTGATCACTCAGTCTTTCGAGTGCGTAGAACATTATAGAAATCATCCTGTCATCTCCACCTCTTTTTTTTATTTATGGATGGAAATAATGAAAAAAAATCAGCAGAGGTAATCCATTTAAGTGAGCTGGTTGAATGAACAGAAATGAAGGAAATACTGCCCCCTTGCTTGCAGAAAAAGATGCTTGTCAAAAACTGGTTTAACACTTCAGCAAACCGAGATTAATCCTTCAGCAGCTTGAACAGAAAGTCCACACTGCTTAATAATGCTACTTTTGTAGTATTAGTATCATTGTTTTGTTTTGCAAGGCAAAAATATTTATAATTAAATTTTAAATCAACCAACCCAATTGATTATATTTTTATTATTATATTTTAGAGACCCAGAGAAGTCACAAGGGAAGAACCCTTTTCTTTGCCTTACATTTAAATCGAGCACAAAATCAGAATCTCCCAGAAACCAGGTACTTTTCTTCATGTGTAAAGAGGCTGTATGTGATTAGAGGAACCTGTCTTTTAACAAGGCAGGAAAAAATATTATTCAAATATATAAATCTCTAATATTGCTGCAGAATATGTGTTCTTTGATGTGTTTTGGAAGGAGCAGCAGTTCGTAACACTATCAATTTTGTTTCAACTAAGTGCAAGTGCGTGAAATTATATTCATTAATAAAATCAGGATAAGTCATGTTACTAATAGACCTCTAGTGGTAAATAGAAAAAAAATACAGAGATGGGCTTTGTAGGAGCCAATCTTGCTGAGTAATAATTTATTTTTTGGCATTCCAGCTCAAGCCTAGTGTTGCCTCTGCTGTTTTGAGCCCCAGAACCAGCGGAAATCGGTGGCGTTTAGGGGCAGTGGTTTTCCTCTCGCTGCTAAGGCCGAGGGCCGTGAGTTGTAGTTCAGCTTTTGGTCGTTAGATGACGGTAGCTCCCCGGGCATTTTGGGCATTCTGGGCTCTGGGTTTTCTGACGTGTTCAATTGTGAGGTGAGAGAGCACAGCAGGGATTTCGGGCTGGTGTTTTTAGGGGAGCACAGGCAGTACGCTCGATGCATGCTGTACCACTCCAAAAAAAACCCCCCAAAACAACACCCCAAAACCACACCACAACCGAAAAAAATATTTTTGACTGGAAATGAAGGATGCAGCCCAGCTCCAGAACACAGGGCTATAATAATATCCAGTTCTCCGAGCTCGGTCTGTCCCCAGCCGCTGTAGTACAACTACTCTGAGTGTAAATAAAGCAGCAGGGGATTGTCAGGTTGTTCTCCCACCTATTCTGCCTCTGCCAGCTGTGTTCAGGCACAGAAATGTGTTTTGTTGGCTTGATGCCACGAGAGGCTCTTTGTATGCCTTAGTGGCTCCTCATGCTGTGGCAAGGTCAAGTCCTACTGTTGACATGTGCAGGGACAGAATTGCAGTATCTACTCGTGATTAAGATTATGCAAAGGAGTGCCACCGATAGCTCTCTGCTTTGCTGAAAATACCACTGTGTTCCTAGGTTTTGTCAGTCACTGCAAGAAATGCTCTTTGAAACTACAGATTTCCCACATGCCGTGCTGCTCTTCAGTAGGATACAGGCCTTCTGCGTGTTTTCAAATGCAACATTCATGTGCATTTTGTGTAAGAGAATTAATGCAGCTGATGATGACACATTGGGGCATTTAAACTCTACTGCTGAATGTTTTCAATGACAAGCCAAATTACCTGAATAATGCATTAACTGAAAAGGAAAGCAGCTAAGTAAGGCTGCCATAGTTAACAATGTGCAGTTCCTCCTTAACTGCAGACCTTTTAAGCCTTTTTTCATTCAGTCTCAAAGCACAGGATGCCTTGAACAAGAGCTTCCTTATCCATTTTGTAGGTGAGAAAACTGGAACAACAAAATTTGATGATATGTACATGATCATCCAGGAAGTGTCTGATACATCTGGAAATGGAGCCTAGGTGGGTTCCTGATCTCTATTCTTGTGCTGTCACTGCCACATTAATTTTTCCATTTGCTGTACAGCTTTATTTGGTAACAGTGGTGTTGCTGTTTTTCACAAGACAGTCTGAGCTGGTGTCCAGACTAGAACAATGGCCTAGAACTTTGATAGAGTACCATAAAAATGCACAGTGCTGTCAAGTAAGCACATGTGTCAACAAAGAATGCAATGCCTGTTCCTTGTCTTAAAAGTTTATTTTATGAACAAGGAGTTTGGACTTCACAGGATGCTAGTCCATGGATTTCCACTGTTTTTTCTGAAGTCGTTGGGGCTGCAGCTATATGAGTGAAGTCCGAATTTTGCCTTCTAGTTTCAAAGTAAGCATTCAGTAGTCAAGTAGACATCAGAGTGTATTTTGTGCTGCCTTTTAACTCAATGATATGCAGCACTGCAGTTGAGAAGGCTTTCATTGCAGTTTTGTCTCAGCTTGACTTGTAAGGTTGCTGAAGGAATGTCTTGTTCTCATGCCATATTTGTCTTGCTCTTTTTTTTTGTCATTTATTTGCTTTAGAGAATGGAACCAGACTTAAGCATCTGTTTCTCAATGAGTTTGGGTATTTTTTGGGGGGATGTGGGGGTGTTTTCACCCAGTGTTACAGATGGTTTCACTAAAGAACATAACAGTTAACTGAGTAGCCCAAGGTGATTCACTGAACTGATCAGCCTCCCTGAAAATGTTAAACCGTTCTGGCTCCTTGTCTTTAAACTCGTCTAGCCACTAAATCATATTGGCTCCCAAATGAAATGAAACTTTGGGAACTGGAAGTCACTTTTCATACTGTCTAATTGCCATTCTTATGTGGGAAAATTACTATAAAAATCCTGCCTGGGAATGCTACCAAAATTGTTTTAATAATGTTAAACAAAGCTTTTTGCATCAAATAATTTATTATCTGTTGACACTAGTTCACACAGAGTATACATATGAAAAGTCGAGCATGTTTAACTGGACCAAAGCAGGAGCATGTGAGGTGATGTTGTATTGATCTACCAAGCAGAAAACAGAGGCTGTTTAAGAAAAGGACAACAGTTTCTGCCAGTATGAAAACAAAGGGGAAGAATTCTCTCAGAAAATCATCTTTTCCTGTATAATGATTTTTAAAAGGCAAGCATTTTCAGTTACTCAAAATTTTTCTTTCCAACTATTATTCAAAAAATTTCCTCTCTCTATGCTTTTCCCATTCTTTCTGTTCCAATTTGGAAAATGTTATGATGACCATAACAATTTGATGCAGTAAGTGAGGAAAGGTTTGTGAGGAGAACCTGTTATTAGACTGACAGAGTGGTAAAAAATGACCATACTTTAAGGCACAGGTGTGATCTGAGGAAAGGTTTGTTTGTTCAGTACCTTATCTGTGTTTGTTGCTGTGTCATCTGGTGTAATAACAAAAAAAGCCCCCAAAACCTTGACTTGTATTTTCCATTTTTCTGTCCAATTTCTCTGTCCATCCTTTCTTTTCATCTCTGAAAATAAATGGTGAAAACAAACGGAGACAAAACATGGAGAAAGTTGAATAGAAAGGGAGTGCTAAAACTTTATTTTTACTTATTCGCAGGGGGGGTTGTTTGCTTTTGGGAGAGGGAGATGACTTCTGACAGCAAAACATTACTTTAAAAAATGAGGAAATGCTACTGCCTAAATAAATTGTGCATATAAATTTATGTAAGGCAAAACTCATTAAGAGAAAATATACACCTCAATTTAAAGTTGAATGGTAAAGATACCATTTTATTTTGCATACCACCTTTTTTAAACAAAGTATGTGTCTTTCAGTTGTGTGGCTTACAATGTAATATTAGCTACTGATGTAAAGGTATTTTACCCACATTTCTTCATATTTCTTTTAGCTTTCTTAAAACAGAAACTGTTTCATGTAAATATTTCTCTAAATAAAAATCTTTCCTCATCTGCTAATAAGGGGAAGCTACAGATATGTACTC
This sequence comes from Erpornis zantholeuca, assembly GCA_013400515.1. NCBI lineage: Eukaryota > Metazoa > Chordata > Aves > Passeriformes > Timaliidae > Erpornis > Erpornis zantholeuca. Next base: position 76,559 of record VZTN01028513.1, read on the forward strand.
CAAGCTAGTGGATTGACATAGCTGTTGCATAATCAACTATTCCAGGATAATTCTTGCTTGGATAGGCTCTTCCAGAACAAAAAATCAGTTTAGTCCAAAATAATAAATCTTTATCCAAAGTAGAATTACTCTTCACTGATTGGGTTATTGTGTGCTAAGTTAAAATACTCACCTGAGAACAGGTAGCTCAAGTAAATAACCCCTTTCTAACAAATATTTTCATTAATTTCTCTGGGGCAGCTTAGGTAAGATGTTGGCATCCCGAGGTTTTCAAACAAGGAGAAATTGAGTAAATTTTGACTGAAATAAGTACCTGCCTAGCTCATTGTATCACTCCTAACTCACCAAGACATGCAGTATGGAAATTCAGAAGAACAGTAATTGGGAGATATTTCTCTACAACAAAATGTTATGTTTCAGGTGGAGATTGCTTGACTTCTTGTTAGGTAAAATTCACATTCTATTCTCTTCAACATTATCTTATTTACTCTAGCAACAAACTCAGCTGATGTGTTTGGCTGGCACTGGTCACTTCTGCTCTGAGTCTTGGCCACCAGAATTTTTAACATTTCCAAAGGGGTTTCCAGGGGTTACAGACTCAGAGCCCTTCCTGCTGACCAGCAGATCATCATCTCCTCCAGATATTAGTCCAATGCTCAGGCAGCAGCATGGTGGCTGAGGGAGACAGATAGTGTCTTCTCCTGCTAGATTAATCACATAATCATCTGTTAAATTACTCAGCTTTCCTCCACTGGCACTGGAACTGAGACTGTCTCCATTCCTGCCAAAGAGTATTCCCCTATCTTTGGCTGTATTTTAGGCTTTTCCAACTTGTGCAGGCTATCTCTGCCTATTATTTTTCTGACATCATACATTTTGCTGTCAGTAATCCTGCAACACACAAATAATTTGTTTTTTATGTCTGTAATTTATGCTCCAGAGTTGAGTAAATTGCTGCACTTCAGACCCAATCCAAAGTCTAATTAAGTCATTGGAAACATTCCAGTTGACTTCACTAGGCTTTACATCAGGCCCATAAGTAGTACTTGCCTGCCACTGAGTCAGAACTTATAAAAGACAAACAAAGCAGAACCCTTTTTTACCATTCTTAGTCAGAAAATGCCAAGGTAAGGAAAAATAGCAAAAAATAATCAGACTGTGATTTAAATTGCAACTCTTCCAGCCCCTGCTCCTAAATAGTGCTTCATCCAATAAGAAACCAAAAAAAACCTACTTAAGCATCACTACAAGAAACCAAAAAAAAAAAAAAAAACTACTTAAGCATCACTACATTAAAGGATTTATGAAGACATTTCTTTTATTTATTTCTGGTTTTTTTTTCTTGTATTTTAATTGCCTATTTAGTGGATTCTACATCATGCTAACATGAGTAAAGCTCTTGAGATTGCTAAATGTTACTTTTATTTCCAAAGTCTCATTTTATATGTTATGGGCAGCAAAGTGCTGCAGCTAACATCAAATGTGTGACACACTTGATGAAAAAGAAAAATTAAAAAGAAAAGAAAAATAAACAATATTAATCATTTCTTCTACTGAATTCAAGTAGCACTGTGAGATACAGGGACTCTTGTTCCTCTTAGTAATGCTAACAATTGTGCAAACTGTTAAACCTCTCTTGAAAAAGCTGAACTTGAAATGTTTAAAAGAAAAAACCCATCACATTGATTTTTCCCCAGGGATGCAACAGATTCTGTAAGGTAAACAAGCTGTAGCACTGTGCTGTGGGTGCAGGTGGCTAATTAGTGCTCATCCCTATCTTTAATCCCAGGGGAAGGGAGAAAACCTTTTAAATCTCTCTATCAAAAATGGATGTAGTCAAGCTTGAAAGGAGGCCACGACAAGCTGACTGTAGAAGCTGTGTGAACAGTTAATTCAATTAGATCTTTAATGCAAATATCTTTGGAATACAGTTGCATTTGCATATCCCTCAGATACGACTTAAGTCAAGCTTTTTGTACATTTTTCATCATCCACTGAAATTAAATTTGTGAAATATTTGTGAAATGTAACTTCAGCATCTAGAAAACAACAGATTAAAATACCATTTGTGGACTAAATGAAAAAGATTAACTGAGTTTTAGGGAAGAATCTGAAGAACCTGCCAGAATCCAAAAAGCTGGATTCTCACTATTCTAAACAGATCATATAAGGTCAGATTCACAGATTTAATTAGGTATCTAATTTCCTTTGGACTTTGTAGTGATGTCATAAAGATCTGGTTCCTAGCTTTACAGGTCTTGGTTCTGTGGATGTTTCTCTCAACAGCATGCCCTCAGAAACATAAAAAAAAAGGAGGGGAGGAGGAGAGCTTTTAAAGTTGGATCAGCTCTCTGATCTGGTTTATTATTCAGCTCCACAGACAATCGAAGTAGAACAAACAGGGCGTGGGCACAGGCATGGAAGTGATCAGAGATGAGGAAAGGGGACTGGAAGCACTTAGCTCTGCCAGTGTGAGAAGTGGCCTTGGAACCAGAGAGCCTCATTTCCTCAGGCCTCATCTGCACTACAAAGTTTTCCAAGCAAACTTGCCTCGTGTTCCCACATGAGTTAGTAAGCCAGCAAAGCATAACCGTTGCTCTGGAGGAAACTTCCCAAACCACAGCAGCCCTCAGCCACCAACATTTTTTCAAAGTCATTTTTTATATAGGGGTGCATATCTAACAAGTTTGCTGAGAGGTGATGGTAAAGCATTCTGATTATATAGGTAATACCTACTGCTATTTTGTTCCATTTTTCTATGGAAGTGAGCCCTTTGCAGTCAGACTGGCAGTACACTGTAATAATCTTTAAATGCTTTGTATCAAGAAAATCTTCCATTTAAAGACAACTTGTAAATCATCATTATCAGGTGTAAAATACCCAGATTTAAAAAAAAAGAGAAAACATTTTCCATTCTGTTCACACCTGGGAAGGAGAGGAATGAGAGAAAAACAGAATTTTCTCTCTGTGAGCATGTTTGCAGAATTTAATTTAATTGCCTTTGGGAGACTCCTCTATTGGTGTTGTAACACTTACACTGCGTGGTGACTGATACTGCATCGCTTGGTAACTGTTTGGACAGGAAAAACAATACATGCCTTAAACCAGCTTGGTGTACACAACAGCAGGAAATCCTTGTGAATGCAACAAAGGCACGAGGTAGATACCATAGCAAAGAAGCCAAAACCAGGGTAAATATTTTGTGCCGATTTCCTTACACAAGATACTTGGATCAGTTGCACTCTCCTATGTTTAAGCCAACAACATGTTTCTTTTCTACGAACACTGACAGTGGCAAGTGGTTGTGCAAAGAGGTCCTCACCAGGGAAAGCAGTGGAACTGAATGAAAAGTCTGTGCCTGTTTCTCACCTCAATATTCAATCAAATACACTAAATGGAGAGAATGGGTTTATTTTTAAGACTTTATTAGTTGTCTGAAGAAAGTCTGCTGCCCAAATAGGACCACTGTTTGCATTTTGAAACTGGTATTTTGTGGCTACATCAGTTCGGTTCTAGAAATGCTCAGTAAGATTTGCACAAGAGCATTCTAAGTCCTCACAACATCCTTAATTAGTGGAAACTTGAAAAACTAGGCCATGACATACAGATGTGTGTGTGTGTATTAATATAGGCTAGGCTAAGGCTTTTACAAACTGTTGATAGTGATCCTCTTGCTGATGACAGCTGCTGAGAACTTTGTGGAACAACAGACTGATTTGGAAAAATAAGACCAAAATATGCATAACTTCAAAATTAGGAAGGCTTATGCTCTCAATTTACCTTGTTACCCTTCTTTATGCAGTGGTATCAGTAAACACACTATCGTGATAAATTCCATCTCAATCACAGTGAATGTGGTTTTCTCCTTATCCTTGACTATACCTATATAAACCATTATTATCAAAAGCACAGAAAAAGCTAGGAGATCTTTTAATATTTCTTCACTGACTCCATCCTCATCAAAATATATTATTGCTGTAATCTGAACATAATTTTCCTTGAGATAGTAATTTCTGGCACTTTTGAATTTAATAGCAAGACCTCTTTTACACATTAATCAGATTGATCCTTTTTTCAATTATAAGCCCTCATTCTGTGTTTCCGTAATTGTATAAACTTAAAAATCTTTTACAAATTAAAATAGCTAGTGTTGATAGATATGGGATATAACCCTGTGAAATAACTATTTTAAACGAAGAAAAGAGATCAAAATAATGAACAAGCAATTTAACCCTGCAGCACTTGCCTTTCTTTGCTATCAAATACATCTTTACATATACTTTCAAACACCACTTTTACCTAGACTCTGCAAAATCTGAAAATAATGTAATTTTAGACTGAGAAATGTTGTCCCTGTCAGCTGTAGTGAGAATAATGTACAGGAAAAGGTGATGTAATGATCATATCACTTACATTATTCTCTCCCTAATGAATAATCTTCCACACTAAGGATGAGCTCACTTACTATTACTGGAGCCACATCTGTAGGCCACAGCACACTGCTGAATGTAGCAGAGTTTGGATGCTCTATAATCTGCCTGTAGCTAACACTTTTCATTGGAATTGCAAAACCATTACATGAACTACATATGGAGTAAATTTTTCTCATGAGGAATCCAAGGGAATCAAAGAAACAAAGCTTTTATTCGGAGCAGTTGTACTTGGGATTCACACACTTCCTAAGCACAGCTATGTCTTTCTTTGAAAACCAGTCCCAGACTAATAATAGTTTGAAACATCTAAAACATGTGATGAATGCTTTCTGTTCTTATTTCAGCCAGAGCTCACATGATTAGTGTAGTAGTCTAAGTTTGATTTCAAACTAAGGATAGGAAATCTTCTCTATTTCCATTCCTATTCCTATTTGTATCTTCAGTGCAGACAGTCTGTGTGCTCAGTTGTGCAACTCTGTAACTGACTTATGTAATGTGCTTTCTGTAAATCATGAATCATATTCTTATTTATACCTGGTAATATGAGTACGGCTGGGAGTCAATTTGGAACTCAAGAAATAACATAATTAGAGCCACTGAGTAATGTAATTCAGTATTACAAATGTCTTGAATACACAAGCTTTTATTAATATTAATGAAGCAGGAATGGACAAGGAAGAATATAGTATGTGTAGAAAGTCTAAAATAAATAGTCTGTCCCATGGAATAGGCACATTCCCTTATGCTTTTCTCTCCATACATTTAATCCAATAATTGTACTGAGCTGGAAGGAGGGCTGGGAACATTTTAAGCTGTGATTCAGGAAAGGGTTAAGCATGTGCTTAAAGTGACACGTATTTCTATGTGTTTTGCTGAGTGCTGTACTAGGAGCTGAACATAACAGAGCAGATTCCCTTTTTGCAGTGGCAGTGTGTGTCTGTGGGAGCAGTGATTCTATGGATAACTGTAAATGTCTCACTTAAGTAGCAATAAAATTCTCTCATTTCAGTGTTTTGCCTCTGTACTCATGAAACTGATTAGGGAAGTCAATTTTCATAAAAATTTTTGAACTAAAAATATATCGAGGATTGCAAAGGAAACTTCAAAACCATTCCTCTTCCAAATATGGTCCTAACACTGGGATCTTCCCCCTTAGTTAAACAATCTGTCATCACAAATCCCAAACTAGACTTATGTATGTGTGCCCCCATGTACACTGGCACACCCTGGTGTAAGCAGTAGTTATACCATTCCAGATTTGAGAAGTTTTACCTCCAGGGGTAGTGATGGCTCCCTCAGGCTCTCCCATGCTGACACTGATGTCCCCATTTTCACAGTTACTGACCCAGATCCCAGCCCACCCTGACTCCTCCATAGCAGGCTCCCAGTGTCCCCCCGCAGAAGGAGCCAGTGCTGTCTCTGCATGTGCAGATGAAGTGGGTGAGTTGCTGGCCTGATCTGTGGCCCAGAGATGCAGCTCTTTCCAGGTGACTCCTGGAATCTGGAGCAGCTTGTCACATTTGTGCTGAGGTCTGCACCAGCCTTGGCACTTGCCCGGCTGGACTGTGCTAACAGAAAAGTTTCCAGTTTGGATTCAGCCTAGGAGGCACCGTCCCTCCTTGAGGACTGCCTGTCATCTATCCCTATGGTCATGTGTGGCAATGAAGCACCAACAACTGGCATTAGTGGAAGCTGGGCCACTCGCTGTCAGAAAGACATTGAAGTGCTGGAGCGAGTCCAGAGAAGGGCAACGGATCTGGGGAAGGGTCTGGTGTGATGAGGAGCAGCTGAGGCAGCTGGGGGTGTTTAGCCTGGAGAAAAGGATGCTCAGGGATGACCATTTCACTCTCTAGGAGTGCCTGAGAGGAGTTTGGAGCCAGGTGGGCGTTGGCCTCTTCTCCCAACAAGTGACAAGAGGAAACAGCTTCAAGGGTGTGCCAGAGGAGGTTGAGATTGGACAATTTCTTCCCCAGAAGGGTGGTGGCAGTGGTTCCAGGCAGTGGAACAGGCTGCCCAGGGAAGTAGTGGAAATGTTCAAAAAACATATGGGTATGCCACTTAAGGACATTTTTTAGTGGTGGACTCGGCAGTGCTGGGTTAGCAGTGGGACTCAGTGATCTTAGAGGTCTTTTCCAGCATTATCAATTCTGTGATTCTGTGATCCTACATGTAGAGATTCTCATTTGCTTACTAAAATTTGAACTGGGCTCATTGCAATGCAGTGACATTATGTCTTCCTCTCTTATGCTTAACTGGACATCTTTCTTCTATCGCTTCCATCACAAAACATTTTAAACTTTAATTTTTAGGATATGGATGTTTCTTCTAGATTTAGTATCTGGAGCCTACAATGCTTGTCTTGACATATTTCATAAACATTTTTTATGTTCTATTTCTATTAGCTCTCTTTCTCCTAGCTGTCTCCTCACCATTTCCTTTGAGAGGCATCAAGATTGTTCCTCTGCCCTGTTTCAAGACCTGAATAATTCTACAAAATTAATGCATGATGTCAAGTATGGGTAGAAATAAGCCATTATGTCCCTCATCACTATATTAGTCATTGATTTATTCAGCTCTCTCTCAACCTTCATACAAATATATCACATCTTATAAAATTTCTGTCTGTTGCTATTTTTAGTGGATAAACATCAGCCAACAAAATAAACATTTCCATTTCATAGCATGAGACAGAATGGAGGAAAATATATTTGGTTCCCCCTACTAATTTCAGTTGTCCAAGTGCTTTTTTTCTCAGTGTTTGTGTCTCATCTTTGCCTGTGTAGGCATATTTCTATAAATTCTAGAACAGGTCAGTTGTATTCTGTGCAGTGCAACACTAAGTGAAAGCATCAGTCCCTACACTGACAAGCCAGTGAATGATTTTCCTCTCTCTCTGCCTGCGAAATATTCAGAAGTATATATGTATTTATGTGTATTTTTTAACTACAACGTATTTTTTCAGGGAATGTGAGATTTCTATAATTACACCAATGGGCACAGTAAAACAAGAGTACAGATGATTACAGTTTGCACAAAGTGAATGGAAGTTTGTTTTCCCATATTGCAGCAGGTAAGAAAAACACATAAAACCTCTTTGTTGAAAAGGGACGATGTTTCCACATCTTTTACAAAAAGCACTTGTTTCCTAGATTTTCTTAGTTAGTTTCACTAAAATATCAAACCCAAGAAGAGTGAATTGAATGTAAAGTAGAAGTAAAACCATTTACTGTAAAGTAAACAGTAAAAGGGTAGAAGTAGAGTATTCAGAGACACTGGTCAGGCTGCTTTTGTACCCTTCACTCCTGCTTCAGCGTTTACTACCATGCCTCATTTCTTCTCTCAAAGCTGGATTGTCTGCAGCAATCCTTGAAAGGGACTTTTTTCCTTCTTGATTTGAAATTTTTGAGTCAATGCTTGATAAACTGCTGAATAACTTGCAAGAACCATGTGATGAGTACATGCTTCCTTAGGAGCATCTGTCATTGAACTATCTGACATGCAACCTGGAGTAATTTGTCTGTTTAGAAGACTGCTTACTGCCTCTTATGCTAGATAGTAAAAGACCATCCAAATAAGAAGGTAAGTCATTGGAATTCAGGTGTTGCTATAAAAAGAGGAGAAGTTCTTTCAAGCATAAAAATTATGAGTTCAGCTTTGTTTTTTTCTTTTTTTACAGTCAGAATCCACCTTAAATTAGTTTCTAAAGTAAATCTAAACAGTTTCATTTGAAAATCAGATTGAAAACCTCAACATCTTGCCTGAATTAAGTGCTTTCTTGTTTCATTTGGGTTCAACATACCACAAGAGTCAGACACTTTTGTGTTCATGTTTCAATGCTCATAGTGCTCAGAATAAATCAATACTTACACATGAAGTGTCTTCACAGTTAATGTTAAAAGGCAGCTACTTTTGGACTTAATCATGGTTACTCATTATCAGTGCAGAGCAAAACCGTGAGACAGCTATGAGAGAAGTGAGGTTCAGCTCAATGGAATACACTTACCCGGGCCAGATTTTCCCTGTTCATCTTCCCTTTCAATCATAGAGTGCTACAAGATGTCTCTTTTCCTGGTGTGGAACCAGTTGTATCCAGCTTGCATACATGGAATCCACGGGGCAAGGATGCAAGGGATACAGTGTCCAGCTCAGTCATGCAATGGTATTCACCCTAAGGAAATTAAACCTCATCAGAGAGTGATGCCTTAAATGGCTACCTAGAAAGAGAGACTAGACAGGAGTAAAGGAATAAAGGAGGGATTTGTTTGAAAGACCTTCACATGTATACTTTTGGGCTCCAGAGGCTCCTGCCTCAGTGGATCCCAACATGGACGACAGGTCACGAGTTCCTCACACTTTTGTATCAGCATCAATTCACCAACCAGAACCCAATGATGGAATTTCCTCAAGATGAAGGTTTACAGTTCTTGGGCATAGGACAGTCTGGGTGTCCTTACAGAGCAAATTGGAGAGGTTTTGTTCTGTCTATCTTAGCACGAGAGAACAGCACTTAACAAGCTACAGGAAACTTCACAGTTACACTAGCAGTACAGGATTTGAAAAATATAAAAGTTAAAACCTAAGACATCAAGAGAGAAACACAGTTTTCTCAAGCATCTCTCTAGAGCACCTAAGAATCATTGCAAATCACCCCACCATGTTTTCTCTGTACACTATGGACTTCTTGACCCAAAGTCACTAATATGAATATACAAGAAGATACATTCTGAGAAGCAAAATAGCAAACACCTAATGAGATATTTCGCAACAACAGAACAACCCACTGCATACAGTTCTACAAGCTAAAAATTGTCACATTTCTAATTTCAATATATTTTTAAATTGTTCAATGATACAGAAGTAGATTTAATTTCCAACTGAAGTAGCTTATTAGAACAGCTGGTTTCACACACAAAAGCTGTGAGTGGATATTAGCTTTGAATTCTAGTTTTTCAAGTGCTTTGAGATTTGTGACTAATGTAAGAATTGTAGAGAGGAAATTTTATAGATTTTACTTAGCCTAATGTATAAATGTGTGTTTGATTCTTAAGTTCACTACATGTAAACATCCATTTGCCATCTGTGAGGACAAATGTTTCAAGTATCAGAAAATTAGCTGTAATTTTAGCTGTTTGATACAAATATTGTAACTACTGTTAAAATTCCTTGTATTGCAGATAAATAATCTAGTGTGCTTTCCTATTTATATTATATATTCTGATAACTGGAAACTTAAATATATACACTTCAGTCATTTTTTTCATTTCATTTTCGCTTTATGGTAACTCAGCTTCTGACTGAGAAAGGATTTTTGAAGCCAACAGCACTAAAATCCATGCAGCTGCTGAAAATGTTCTCCTCTCTCCAGCTGCAAAGCTTGCTGTTCAATGCCAGAGAATTAATAAATCATGTAAAATGGACAGTTGAGGAAGAACTTGACAGCTTAGGATGCACTGTCAGCCCCTCTGCCCATGGGTTCCCTATTGATGTCTACTCCAGTGGCCCACCTCAGGGCTCTCACCAGATGTGATCAGCTGGATTTCCTAGTTGGGGCAGTGGGGACACAGAGAGCCCATTCATCCCTCTGCACCATGCATGGGCAACTCCCACCCCCGCAGGCAGCTCAGAGCCCCATCTGGTAGCCATTCATATGAACCCAAATATTATTTGAAACTACTTCTTTCTTCGTTCACTAGGCCCCATTGTTGTGATGAGACATCACGGCTGATGTGAAGCACAGATTGTTTCATGTTACAGCACTAGCAGCAAACAGTATTGTGAACTTCTTCCAGTATTCTCGGGAGCTTGAGGGATGCTTGAATGTGGAAGCTGTCAAATGTCATGAAAAGTTTAGATAAATGGATAGATATAAGTATCTGTAAGATAATTTATTTCAAAAACATCTAGGAAAGGAACTGGATAATTATTAACCACTTTGGCTACCATCATCAAACACAGCTGGCAGCGAAATGGCTCTAAATTATAGTTCTATCCTGGTGTTTGATGGGTTACACCAGAATATGAACAGAAGAAATATTTCCATCCCTGGGCAGCAGTATCTTCTACCACTCATTTTGCAAGTTGATACTGTGTTATAGATTACAATAAATGGGAGGAACTAAGCAGATTTTCTAGATACTTCTCTTCCCATCACTGCCTGTAAATTATGGTACATTATGCAGTATTTAAACTTACTCAGTCCCCCAAATTTTAATCAATTATTCAATGAGATTGCTGTGGAAATAGATCTGAAAACAGGAAAAAAATATGATATAATCAGAAGAGAAATGAGTCATATTTGCTGCCCTGAGGTCTAGGCTGACCTATTGACACTGTAAATGCAAAGATCTTAATTAGCTGGTCAATTGTAAAATGCATCTCTTAGTACAAATGGAATCTTCCAGCTGTGCACACGAAAGGATTAGATCAGCCTAATTTGGTTATTAAATCAAAGGGTAGGATTTTTAAGTAAGAATTGTAACTAAAGGTTAACAAGAATGACTTGAATTTAAAAAACAAGACTTTGTAGATACAGAGAAAATTACAGTAGTCCTATGTGAAGTCTGAAAAACGAAGGCCTTCTTTAAAAAAAAGATGAAGTGAGGATCAGAAATTAGGGTTTACCAATTCAGAATCTACCTACCTTAGATCTTGCATCTAAACACAGGAAAATCTTCAGGTCTCCAAGTCCACCATAGAACCCATAGGTAACAGTAGTCTCCTTACAGATAAGAAAAGCCCTAGTCTACCTGCAGAAGTGCCAAGAAAAAGTCCTAAAATGTATAACTTGAAATCAGGGCTGTCACCACCAAGTTTCTTCTGAAAAACATCTGACTTCATGCCCTGAACATCATCTAGATAAGTCTTCTTTTCACTGTGAGGGAGATCTTGAGCTAGAAGTATCCTGTTATCAGATGCAGCTCAGTGCAAGAGAAAGCCAGTAAAAGATGCACAGGGTATGCATTAAAAATAATGCAAAAGCTCTTAGGATGATATTCCAATATAGCCAACTCCCCATCTCAATTTTTATGTCAAATTTCATTAATTCAACCCTATCCCAATCCTAAACTCTGCATGCTTTCCCATGGTGCCTCAGTAAAGTATATATTGTATATGACACATTCTTGCATACTTAAAGACTTTGAAGGCAGGACTACAAATGGGTTGGTCTTAGACCTTTAAAAGTACAGATCACTCTACTAAACTGCTGTGAAGCTTCAAGCACAACTAAACCCTGTTACACTTCACTACTGCTGGTGCACTTAATAATTGGCCACCAGAGAGTCCTCAAGTGTGGTGCCAGGATCACTTGCACTAACCTAAACTCAGGGCTGGTGCCAAAAGGAAAAATCCTACTCTGCCCCCAAGGTATGCATTTCCACAGCCTCCCTCAAGCTTGACACGGGCATTTGAGCAGCCAGGAAACAGGCCAGGTGACAAAATTGATGTGGCTTAAAACCATGTCATGAGATGAAAAGAATCCATCACAGAAAAGTGGGGTGAAGTAGAACCCTTTCTTGGATGATAAAATGCTCATTTGGGCTTTTTAAGATACAGGCTGGGAAATTTCCCAGCAGAAAAGCACCTGTGGGTACTCAACAGCCCCTGACCATGGCACCATTGTGTGCTCAGGTGGCCAAGAAGGCCAGCAGCTCCAGTGACAGTGTGGCCAGCGGGACGAGGGCAGTGATTGTCCCTCTGTACTGGGCACTGGTGAGGCCACACCTCGAGTGCTGCATTGAGTTCTGGTCTCTCACTAAAGAAAGACATTGAGGTGTGTCCAGAGAAGGGCAGTGGAGCTGGGGAAGGGTCTGGAGCATCAGTCTGATGAGGAGGGAAGTCACAGAAGTCTCCTAACTCTGTGGAACAATGAGCAATGGCATGTGAATAGATTCTTATTTTGAGAATGTTGTTGCAACATAAATTTGTTTTAAAAGATGCTGTAAATAAACTAATATTATGCAGGGGCCTATAAAAGCATAATTCACAGGACAGATGCTTCATCTGAGTTAATATAAAAAGTAATCTGCAATATTAGGCCATAAATGAAAATGAACATATAGAGAGTTTTGTCTCCAACTACTCCCAACACCAGAATATGAGACACTTTGGCAGAGGCCTGTGCAAAGAATAATCTCTCCTCAAAAAAGCTCAAGAAAGTGATAGTGGGAATCCCACAAGCCAACAGTGGGAATAGACTCATCAGTATTTGTGTGGGCACGCACAAAGTCTGTCTGTGCTAAGCTTGGCTGAAGCTGCTGCTATGAGTCACTCACAAATTTAAACAAAAAGTGTTGGGGAAGATTAAACAGCGACTGAATAAGGAATTTGCAGTCTTCACCATGTGTATGTAAGATCCTGTTCATTTTACTACAGATTGACAACATGAACAAAACAAGGGAGCATTTAACAAGTGTTGAAGACGAATGCCTTCAGTGTTCCAGGTTTTGCCCCATTCTTCCTTCTGCTCCCTGCAGCAAGCTGAAGGCATCTAAAATAATTTGTTTAAAATAAGTGTTTTCTCATCAAAAACTCTCTTCATATTTCAATGCAGCTAGCTATGTTGGTGTAGTAGAGAACCAGATTTAAGATGTGATGTTCGAAAGGCTTATTGACAAATATATTTAAAATGTAAGTCTCTTGTCATCTCTCTTTCCTTCCTTACTGAGGAAAGCAGAATTTTGAGAAGGGATATATTCAGATATATATGTAGGTGAAAAGACAGAAAGATGGGGCATTTCTGTCAGCTTTATATTGACCAAGGAGGTAGAAAGCAATAGTAAGTGGTACAATAGCTGTGTTATTCTGTTGCTTTACCAGTAAGTACTGGTAGCTTCTGGTTTTATAGATCTCTAATGTTCAAGGCCTGATACTCATTTTTCAGAAATGGAGGCTTTCTAGGTATCTAGAATAGATATTATTAAAAAAAATAAGTACAGTTTAATATACTAGAAAAAGGATTCTATCTTCTTTGCTTTTAAGGTGACTGTCTAGTTAAGTTTGTACTTACACTGTGGATGTTTGTCAGCTGCCCCTCTGAAAGTAACAAATGCAGGAGATTGTTCCATTATCTTGTAAATTAAATTACATTCTAGTTAGCTGAGATGTGACACCATCAGTGTACTGCAGCACATAATTCAATCTGATTTCATTTTTCTCATCTTTGTGTGCCACTTGTAAAATCCAGATGTATTGCCAAGCTCTTCAAACACATTTCCAGCAGCAACATGAGCTGAACAAGAGCCTCTCATTCCTTGACAGCCTCCTCAGGCAGCTGCGTGGGTGGCTTTGGAGTTTCTTTGTGGTCTTTCATGTGGTTGAGTTGCTGATGGGCTGTTTTGTCTGCTTTGCCCTCCTGGGTATCAGTTCCCTTTGATTTTGAGGAATTTACACATCTTTATCCATCTGAGAATACAGTTCTGTGTAAAACTCTTCTGAATTATGCAGAATCTACTCCTTTGTAAGAAAAGTGTATCTTCTAAATCCATGACCTGGATTACAGTTGGATTGCATAAAACCTTGAAATCTGACATTGAACATTTGATTTAGATTATTTATTTATCTGTTTATAATAACAGGCACCCTTAAAAAGCACAACCTAATTATAGTTTATGAAATATCAACAGAGAAACAGGAAATAAAAATTAAATGTTTTCCTCTCAAGTTTCTCGAGCTAAATTTTGTGACTGCTGTATCCAACCAAATTATTTTTAAGAGATGTTGTGTAGAAACTGAACGGCATTAAATTGTGATTTTAAACAAACTCCCAAATATTTTTTAAAACTGTCAAAATTTTAAGAGTATTCTTGTTCTTTTTTTTTTTTTTTGACTGTCCGCAGCTCCTGTCTGTGATCCCAAGAGTTGAGAGGCAGTGTTCCTGTCTACCTCGCTGCAAAATATGTATGTATGTGTATGTAACTACATTCCCTCTTACATTTGCTCTTCCCTACTCATAATAGATAACACAGAGTTAAACCGTGTGGTTAATATGCTAATGAATATTTTTAAAAAATAGTTAAGATTAGTCCTGGCTCCTGAAAATCTTTTCTTTGAACTGCTGAAGTGTGACAAACTGTTAGATGTGAAGTCTTGGAGTGTTTGTCACCACCTGATAGCTCATTACCACTTGTTACCGAGCTGGGCACTGGTTTTTTCCCTGAGGGTGGCTGTTTGTTAGGGAAGTTTTATCACAGCAGGGTTCCTGACACAACAATGTTTACCGTGTAGCAGGAACAAATAAGTGCTCCTGGCATCTGCAGATAAATATGGAGAATGTGAACAGCGATGACAGAAGGAGAATGTATTTATGATAGCTCAGCTAATTAGTATGATTAAATTAGAAACAGATGGGATAAACTGCAGCATACAGGCTAGTGTTTTTTCTTGACTGAGTTATTTTAGTTCACATGATATTCCGAGTGAAATGGAAGAAGCATCTAGACTGAACAAAGCACACTGTTGTAGTAAGTAGGATGACATAGTAAATCTTTTTACCACTAACTCCTAGGCTATATTGTTCTAAATCTTTATGACATAGGGATACAGGAAGCTCCCTGAGAATACAAATGGTAGCAGTGAGCATGAGAACATGTTTATTTCTCCCTGACAGACATGCTCTTTTCCATCAGCAAAACTTTATTTTGGAGGTCTGTTAAAATTACGATCACATAAAGTGGTTTATATTCCAAATATAAATTTTCAATATACTGTTTTTAAAAGAAAAACTCACAGTAAAAGAAAAAGTCCTACAGAACTGGAATTGTAAATGACCACATAACACATCTCTGCTATAACAGTAACAGAGCTGGTTCTGTCCATCCATTACCTCCATAAACTGGAATTTGTTCAAAGGGCTGCAGCAGAAGAGGTGGGTTGCTGGTCTGCTTTGATGTGCCAGTGAAGCCAAGGCTTATCCCTTTCCAATTCATGGAAAAGTTTGGCTGGTTAAGGTGAGTACAGGTGTGGGCTGCCTAGAGATAAGTCTGGGGCAATGCTGCCCCATGGGAAGCAGGCAAAGCTAAGGTGAGAATTGTGTCTGTTTCTACACATGATATGGAGCTGCCACTTTTGTTCTCCATGGGAATAGCTTGACCTTTTGACCAAATCTATCAACCAAATCTATGATAAAACACTGTTGAGTTGAGTATGGTCATGATAATTTGCTGCTTGGTAGGCATGATCTCTTTTCCTTTCATGGAGCAGTGAAGAGAGCAGGGAGGAAAAATGGGATCCAGAGCTCATTTCTCTGTGTGAAAGTGCCTCTCAGTTCTTCGTCTGATAAATAAATCTGTTTGTACTCTGCCCACCCACCTTGTAGAATGGAAGTGCCTTGGGCCACTCTCTGGGCCTAAAAGAGGTGAGGCATGGATGAGAATAAGAGATTCATCAGCTGCTACATCAAAAAATGAAAAGGAATTAGTAGAAATTTTATACTACAGTGGTTCTGTCTGTATTGATGATAATTTCTCCATCTACCAGACAGGCTGTTAGGAGAACACTGCTTTTCAGTAGTGGTGCAAGTTAATTGGATTTGGATCTGTCAAATCATGGCTACATGAGATGTTGAAACACGCCATCTGAGTCTACAGTTTTCAATCTGTTGTGGTGTTTTTTCAGGCAGATGTTGTAAATTAGCTATAAAAATATTAAAGGCAGGAAAAAAATCCCTTCTGGTAGTTTTGAGTGTGATGTGGAATCCAAACAGACTTGCTCACACAGACGCTGAAACTGATATGACTCAGCAAAGATCCTGAAGTAACTTGAAATGATTTTCTGCTGCCATTTGCCCACTTCTTGGCTTACAGCCTCAGCCACACACCTTATTAGCTTCCCAAAAATCTGTGAAGTATAGAGTTCTGATGCTTTCCCTCAGCCACAAAGAGACGTGAGTGTTTTAACCATTAGTCTCCTTTAGCACACCACATAAATACAGTCTAGTGGATTTGAATTAGAAGACTCAATATAGAGTTGCAGCACCTTGGCTCTTACAGTTTAGAAGTAAAATTCCTATGATGCTCATAAAGGAATTTCAAGGAAGCCAGAATTTTGCTCTCTCTTTTAAATAAACTTGACTAATTCACTGGTGAGTTATCAAGTGTTTCTTATGGAATGCATAAAATAACATCTCCAGTTATGGTAAAACATGCACACCATTTTAATCAATATTGAAAGTAGTTATCGAGAGGATTTTGACTGTATCTGCTGACAGATAAATGTGCATGAATAATGTACACAGATATGCTTTTACTGCTCTGCCAACTTGCTCTTCTGTAAGCATAGATGCCACTAATACCAAGTAGCTGTACAGAAAGCAGGGATTTGCTCCTATTGTCCTGAATTTCTTGTACCTGAAAGTCTAATAAGCACAGTCCAAGTCATGGTCTTCTATTCAGCAGCTACAACAGTGTGGCCATATTAATAAGAAATTATGTTTGAACTCTGTGATAAAACAACACAAAAGTTTTAGCCTTACCCCTGCCGGCACATAAAGTGTGTGGTTTCTGGTGATAATCTTCTATGAAACATCAAATTCCCTTCCCCTCTGTCCTCACACCAAATTGCTGACAGGCTTTCTTGATGATCTCCTTAAAGTACAAGAGCTGCAAGTATTTAAAAAAAACTTATTCTTCAAGGAAAATAGATTCTGAAAAACAGGGAGTCTGCGAGCATAAAGCTGCTATTTGCAAGCTCTTTGCCTCTTTGCCGTCTGTGTGCATCCCAGCAGTGTGAGGAGAGGCGGGCTGCTGTGTGTCAGCAGTTTACCTCA
>VZTN01028513.1:93796-128190 GCA_013400515.1 Erpornis zantholeuca
ATACTAGGGGCTATTTATTGGCCTTACTTTCACAGCAGTGATCAGGACACGACTCTCAGCACTTTTTATAGTTGCGGGTGGAACGACAGAGCTGCTGCTGCTGCTGCTGTGGGGAAGCCCAGTAAGTATCTCTGAAACAATCTCTTATCTCTAAAAAGTGTCTCTTTAAGCTAAAGTTTTAAGGAAGCTGAGCCTTTTACACATGAACACAAGGTAAATTTTTTTTTCTAATGTCAGAGGACAGACTATGTTAGAAGAGAGATGTAACTGGACTCTAGGAGAGTGCTAAGGGCTTTCATCTTTATAATTGAGGCCTACTGATTAGGAGAAAGGAGACAGTGGTAGTGCTGCTTACTAAATGTGCTCCCCTCGAGGGTATCAGTCTAATGTTTTTCTTCAAAATTTGCTTTTTGATTTTTTAGTTATGACATCTTCCAAGTGTCCTTAACAAAACTGACAATTTCCTTCCTTTCCCCTCATGTGTGATAATCACTGAAATTTGAACATGGCTAGAGATGAAGTTTATTCATGTGCTTGGAGCCGATTATCCTTTGAGAAAATGACAATATTTGAGCTAACTGGCAAGTATGTTATTGTTGCTTGTAAAACACCTGGTAAACTAAATTTACCAGTGTTGGTCACTTCATTTAGGATGAGAGGACACAGTCTCAAGGTGCACCAGGGGAGATTCAGGTTGGACATTAGGAGGAATTCCTTCACTGAAAGGGTGATTAAACATTGGAATGGACTGCGCAGGGAGGTGGTGCTATCACCATCCCTGGAGCTGTTTATGAAAATTGCCATGGTCTGGTTGACATGGTGGTGTTCAAAGGCTGAACTCAATGATCTCAGAGGTCTTTTCCAATCTAATTGATTCTGGCATTCTCTGGTGACTTATTGTAGGCTGCTACTCTGAAAAAAGACTGTAAAAATACATCTTTAAGGAATTCTTAGGAACTATCAGGAAGTTCTATCTTGCAAGGATAGGACAGGAACTATCTTGCAAGTTAGTCTTGACTAACAGGAAGAGCTGTCTTTAGTGAATGAGACAAATAACTGGAATTCATAACAGAAGGAGCACTTCTGCTAAGCCAGAATTTGCTGTATATAAAGTCACTCAGAAAAGATGCATCCATACCCTTCCTTTCTTTTACAAGTCTGTTGTATACTAAAGGATGTCTACTTAGCCATGAAGGGCTAGCTCAGCCTCTACAACACCTAGAAAGCAGGTAGTTATCCCATCAGGATATGTGTGTTAGGTACCCAGACCCTGGGTGGTGTCGCCAGAGAACCAGACTCTGGTCAAGTCACTTTGGTGACAGTGTGAGTGTAACCTGTATGTGATGGGGAGCACTTGCTCAGCCCCCTGCTTAACACCACTGTTGCTGTGTCGAGTCAGAAAGACCACAAGGCCCACACATTTTGGCTAGCAATAACACCTTTTCCATACAGCTACACTTTTTCTATCTCCTTTTTCTTTTTTGTGCTTAGTCTACACCAGTTAGAAACTGAATTTTCCATGGAGCTTCTCTGTCTTGCAAACATATTGCTTGTTGCACCTGCAACAAATGTTTAGGTATATCATACATATGGGTGTATGTTATCTGTGGCTCTAAGACTTACTTTGCCTAGGTACTACAATGTTTTGGGATTTTTTCCCTTCTGAATGGTAGTATATCATTCTTCATCTTATCTTCTCTGTATATGCCATGTACATAATCTCAGTTTTTTTCCAAGGAATTGCCTTTTGCAGTGGTCTGCATATCAAGAGAGACAGGGGTAAGTGGAGGTTGATGAGTTACACAAGATGCAGTAACATTTCTTTCTAGCATGTCTTTTAGTGGCTTCCAGCTCTGTGCAGATAATCAATGGATAACAAATCTTGTAAAAATACAAACGCTGGTAATGTAATTTTTGATATTTAGAGCAAAGACTTAGCCTAGGGTGGCTTGAGGCAGTAGTACACAGTTCCTTAGGCATGCTTCCCAGTTATCAGTATCCTTTATTAATGTTAATTTTTACATAATTGCTTAAGAATAACAATATACTTGCCATAAAATAAAGATCTGAAGTGTTTATTACAAAAAGAGGAGAGAGCTTATATTGACAAGTCTGGAAACAACCTAAAATACAGACTTCTGTTTCATATTGTGGTTATTTTCTTTAAACCAGAATAGCTAAGTATTTTCTTCAAACAGTATCTAAGTCCTGTAGAGACTGAAATACCACAAAGTTGCTGCAAGAGAGATTTTAGTATAATAGATTATTATCAATGGCTATTCCTGAGGTTGCATGAAAGTAGAAACAAAGTCTAATGGCTTTTTTAATTGTTTGGAATCAGAAGGGCCAAGGTCTCCTATTATCCTGCAAACAGCCAGTTTCAAAGAATGTTTATCAATATGAAAAAAAGCTTTTTATGTATGTATATATGTGTGAGTTCTGCATGTCACAGCTAAATGACTTGACAGCTATTTCTATCTCTAGATATGTGTTTCTGAGACCGCTGCTCACTTTCAATAATTGCACAAATAAGGTTTGGATTATTCTGTAATTTATTGAGTTCAAGTAAAAGGTAAGCTGCAGATAGGATTTGCATCCATGAAGATTATAGGGTTTGTTTCTCTCTTTTTTAAACAAATTCCCTTGCTATCAGTGATGCCAATTCAGAAAACAATATGAATCTGACTTTTAAGTTAAGCATTTTAAATCTAATATCATTAGCTCCAGTAAATCTCAGACAGGTTTTTTTAATGATTTGCTCAATAGGAGACAGAGTTCTCAGCTGCATTAGGATTAATATGCTTTTCACTCTGAGCCTTTCTAAGCAATTAATCCTGTGCAAAATCCACTTTCACACTCCTGATAGCTTTTTTTGTTTTTTGCTTGCTTGTTTGTAAGAGCCCCTTGAGGTTATTTTTGATTCATTTGTGCATCTAAAAATATTGGAATATCTGGTTGGCTATCAGAAGTTTAACCTTACTGCTGAGGTTTGTTTACGTGCCATGGGTAATGGAAACAATATAACCATCCTAGTGTTTTAAAGCTTAGTACCTTTGAATATGTTCCCAAGTACAGTAGGAGTTTGTACCTAGCTGTGGCATTGGCATGTGCTACTACTTTTTATTTCATTTTTTCAAATATTTATGCAAGAGATGAAACTTGTTCGTTAGTCACAGAAATTCTGGTATAAATTTGTCTGTGGTGTCTGAGAAGAATATATATATAGAACAACATGAGCATATAGGTTCCTTATGACAGGTATTTTTCTGTTTATTTTATATCTTCAACCCTTAACTTAATCACGTGGCTTTCAAAACTCATCGTCTATTTGGTGTTAGAACTTGGAAAGAACAAACCCTGCAGGTTTATCTAAAGTCCAGCATGTTTGTTTTCCTGAATAAGCAGTACACATTTTTGTTATGTCCCCATTAAAACTGATAACTGGAGTAGTGATAAGGTCTTTAATGGTATCGATATTTTAATCGATACTGATAGGATTCAGGGCCAACACACAACAGTGACTTTGCAAACTTCTCCAGATATTTCTGTACATGGACCTTGTACCGGCACAGATGGTTCCTCTTTCATTGTTGATAACGAGTCTAGATCAGCCTTCCTATTTGCAGATTCACAAAACATTCTTTATGGCCGTGCAGCTATCTGCCCAGCAAACTTTCATTTACTGATTTTAATTCCTTATCTCTCTATGACCCTCTGGAATCCACCCAGAGACATCTTGAATTCCACAAGTTCCTGCATTTTTGTGGCTCAGCAGCTGAAAATTGTTCAAGGTTCTAGGCCTATTCAGAGACCTGCTTAAAAAATTGTCAGAAAGATTAAGTTTTCTTGAAAGTCTGTACTCTTTTACACATGCACAGACACAATCACTTCTATTTTCTATATAAAACGTTAACAGAAGTTTATCAAAGTTCTATTAATTTTTTAGCTGGTTAAAATATGCAGACGAAAATCACTGAATGTTTTCCTTCTTATATTCTCTTGGTTTTAATCTGCATTTAAAACTAATAGGTTTTAAGAAGGGCTTTTATGTTTTTAAAGAAGTTGAAATAAAATTCTGCTAACATAAATGAAAATACTTTGTACTGCTCTAGCTTGTGCTGGGATTTGAGAGGCTGAAACCATGATTTTCCCACAGATTTTGAAGTGACCCGGACAGTAATAAAACTGCCTATGGCTCTGAAAATCATGCTTCATGCTTGCCTGCCTAGTGTTGTTGGCCAGAATAGCTCTTCAGAATAATTGTGCATATGTGTACTGTCATCCAAAATAAATCAATGATTTTGTGGAATAAAAATGTCTCAGTAGGGAGTCATTCCAGGCTGACACCACCATTCCAGAATAGCTGCGCTATTCGCTTTCCCCGTGCAGTCCTGCAGTGTTGTCCATGCTTTGCCCAAGTTTTATTGCTGTGCCTGATTAAAAGCTTCTACTTGCTTGTATAAAGTAGATTTTAAAAGGAAGATAGATATTAATGGAAACTGCCAATCTCTTTATGCTAGCAACAAATATTAGCTCAAAGCCTAGGTTATTTAAAAACAGTAACATTCTGTAAAGGTGCTTCTCTTCTAACCTCTACCATCACATACAGTGACACTATTTTTTATCAAGCATGTATCAATTATGTATTGAATGGTTTGGTGAGAAGGGACCTTAAAGATTTTCCAGTTCCACCCACCCCTGGCATGGGCAGGGATGCCACCCATTAGATTCGGTGTCCCAGGGCCCCCATCCAACCCTTAACACTTGCAGGGATGGTGCATCCACAATTCTCTGGGCAGCCTGTTCCAGTGACACAGCACTCTCTGAGTAAAGAATTTCCTCCTACCTCCAATCTAAATCTCTGCTCTTTTAATTTAAAACCATTCCCCTTTGTCCTATCACTATCTGCTCATGTAAAAAGTTGCTCTCCATCATATAATCCCCCTTTTAGATACTAAAAGGCTGCAATGAGATCCCCCCAGAGCCTTCTTCAGGCTGAACAACCCCAGTTGTCTCAGCCTGTCTTCACAGGAGAGGTGCTCCAGCCCTTTGATAGTCCTCGTCTTCTTCTTCTGGACTCACTCCAAGATGTCCATGTCCTTCTGATGTTGGGGGACCCAGAGCTGGACACAGGTTATGACACAGGCTCCGGACAGTGTTGCTAAAACTAGAGGTTGATAAAGAGCTAGGAAGTAATTTAGAACACACTTATAATACCTGAACATAAGAGCTGCTCACATGAAGACAGGCAAACCCGTGTAGCCTAACTTCCATTTTGGAGCAGTCAGAAATACTTAGGATGAAGACAGTAAGCCAACAGGCAGTACCACCTCCTGTTAATGCTCTGAGCTTGTGTGCCACCACGTTCAAAATGAGCTGGAAATTCGGGTGACCCTTGCAGCAGTGTACTAGGGCATTCTAAACAGTTCACCCACGTTACCCCATTCAGATGTTAGGTCAGGGTATGATGTGCCAGGACAAACAGAGTCATCGCATACTGGGTTTGGAAATTCTTTCAGCCAGCTCGTGTGCCAAGGCCAGACGGAACCTGGTAAGATAAACCTGACTGTTCAAGGTCGAAACCCAGGAAAACAAGGACTCTGTTATTTAGGCCAAGCACTGGAATGAGGTGGGCTGGTCTAGGGGTGTATTCAATTTTCCAGTCAGTTTGCATCTTATTGTTTGACAGAATGTCCAAGAATGTGCAAGATCTGACTATGTTTTGTTTTTCTCATAGTCTCAGGACAATATCTGCAAAGGAGGACCCTGTGGATTCCAAGATGTTTAATAATTTTATGCTTCTGCCTTTCCCTGATACATACCTGATAGGCATACATAGAGAAATATTTTCAGAGTCCTTGTCCTTTGTGCATTCCCTTTCTGCATAAAGCTTTGTAGGAATCTAATTGCCTTGAGACCTCTATGCTTTATCAAATCCAGCTGCATGGATGCGAAAGGTATTCAGGTTGAGAGAAAGATATGCAGAGAGGCACTGAGATCATAATGATTTTTTTCTATTAGGACAAAAAATAAAGAGAAATTTTATTAGTTATTCTTAAGGAATTCAGTAACCTTTCAGCTTTCCAAAACTCTTACTGATAAAGAGAAAATCTCCTACGTATTAGTGCAACAGGCCTGTCCTTTACCTTCTCCAAAATAGGCCTTGTTGCAAAATAATTGCAGCTTACATGAGGAGAGTGGCTCAGCCTGAAACCAGAATTCCATCACTGTGGTAAAACAAAAAGCTCCCATTCTCAGACTATGTCTTTAGCTTAGTAACCACAGGGAAGGGAGAGATGTATTATTGCTGAGGTGGGAGGTATCAGGATTCCAGCAAGCTGCTGCTCATCTGGAGTATGCTCACTCCATGTGCATCTGATTGATTCTTTCCCTGTACTTAAAGCCTAAGAGTCACAGTGGGTGTGCAGTTAACAAAGAGGGTGTGTGCATACTGTGAGTTCTGTATAGGGGTGCTGGCAGTGCCTTTCAAGGTGTCACCATCAGTGGCTGTTTACTTTATTTAAGAGCAATGGCTGTGTAGCATGATCTTAACTTGTAATTTGGGTAAGAAAAAATATGGTCTCGAAGACATCTCTAGAAAGCTGTCAGTCCTAGTCTTTTTTTAGCCATATAGGTATCTTTTTCATGTATTATTGATTAGATCATATTGGTCTTCAAACTGGATGTGCTGCTGTGGAAGCTTTTTTCATCTGACAGCAAAATCATTACAACTATCATCATGGCTATTACCTTTGCTAGTAGTCAAAGTAGGAAGATAAATTATCAGTTGGAAGTAAAGTAGCATTTTGTAGATTCCAAAAGCCTGTGACTGCCTCTCCTCTCCAGTTTGTGAGCCCTGGAAGATGAGAGAGATTTTTAAAACAGTTCTGGTCTTTCTCCTTATGAAGAATGCCTTGAAAATATAGCATGAATTTAAAAAAAAAAAACACTCAGATGGAAGACAGGTCTCAGATTTTTTTCTGAGAATTAATAGGTTATTTGTGGTTCCCTGTCAGAAACTTAGATCTGGAGGGAAAAACATAGCTGTGTGCCACAGGGTTTGCTGGGAAGGCAAAATGTGATGCTATCAGCCAGAGCAAGAGGCTGTGGCAAACTCCCTAATAGGTAGCAGGAAGGATAATCTCAGTATAACACAAAGTGCAGTTTGACCAGGTGGAGCAGAGAGCACTGATAGTAACAACCTGGCTGGCCTATGTAATATAGGTCAAACATTCACTAAAATCGCATTGTGTGTTGCATTATGGTGTTATGGATCACCAGTTACAAGGTTTCCTTTTTCCAAACAGCATTACAGGATAGATGGATCTTCTCCTACTATGGAAAAAAATTAAGGTTTCAGAACCTGTTTTATGTATTGGCAAATTTTGTAGACATTACAGCTTTGGAAGATTTAGGATGAAAATGAAAAGTGCTTCACTCTGGTGATAGGAAAAGTAATTTCAGTACCAAGCTTTTGTTCTGAAACAAGGTATTAGCAGACATGTTAAGAACAGCTCATCATTTGTGCTGTGCAGGCTGCTTTTTACAGACAAATATCTCTCCCCTGTGTCTGTGCAACTCATCCCTGCAGGGACTCTGACCAGCTCCACATTGCTGCTCATGCAACTATAGGCTCCTCATAGCTGACACTCAGTTGTAGGGTTTTTTTTCTGAGCCAGAGTATCTGAAGACACTACAGATGTATTGACCATTGATTCTGCTCTGTGGGCCCCTCTTGCCATCAGTGTTGTTGCTTGTTGCTATCACTGTATCTTTGCTTGTCTGACTGCTTCTACAAAAGATGCTCTTTAATTGCAGTGGCAGTTAATTGTTGGGAATTTGATAGCCAAACACTGAGATGCCAAAACAAAATAGGCTATGTTTGAAAATGTAAGGTCTCCATCCTAATCCCATGACAGTGTCCTAGCATCAGTGTAGTACTGAAAAGTTGCTGAAAGCCTCAGCAGCATGTTATTAGCCATACTTTGTTGTCTCTTGAATTTCTTTAAAGTGCTTTAAAGTCCATTGTTTTCTGCCACTCATTCTTGATGAAGCATTTTTCTCATTAGCAAGGCAACCCTATGTGTAATCCTGCCTGATTTACAACAGAAGATACTCAGCAGCATGGAGCTGAAGCTGATCCACTCCTGGCATGACTCAGAAGCAACCGCATGAGTGATACTACCAGTGTTAAATAACAACTGCAGGTAAAGGCAGCCCTGTTGGAGTTTGGGGCCTGTTTCAAAACAGTTGTGGTCAAATGGCAGGGAAAGGGTTGAGCAGAGAAATAAGCTTTCACATCTAAAACTACAACTGAAGACAGATACCAGTACCTGCTGTGGAACTGAAAGTACTGAAGGCAGAGGAATGCATTTGTGTTGTGGACAACATCAACTATAAATCTTAATTGTCTGTGGCATTTAATAGTCTAGAATTCAGTCCAATATGTAGGCAGCATCTCCTCACCTTTCACTGCTGTTAGCTCAGGCCCTGACTTGTTTGGAGAATTGTCATTTGAAAATATTATGTATGCCAGCAATTATGCCAAACTGTTCTGTCAGTGGAGTGGATCAAGCAGTCAAAATGATGCAGCATTTACAAAGTGCTTAGTTTCTCATTTGCTTACTACAGCGTATGAATAAACATTAAGCCGTGGTCTACTCTGAAGGAAAACTTTCCCACAAATTCTTAACACTTCTAACCTATATTTGGGATAGACATTTAACAGTCGTTGGTGGTGTGCAGCTCCAGCTCTGGGGCCTCACTGCACTTGGAAAGTGTTTATCGGTCTGGGAGACCCTTCACTGTTTCCAGTTCAGGATTCCAGTGTCTCCCAGGCTTTGCTAACAAAATAGGGTTTCCTTCCAATAGCGCTGTGGGAAAAACACAGCTCCATTTGAATATTGTCTTTATGACAGCTTCCTCAGGCTCTACAGCTGACAGCAACCCTGATTAAGGGTTACAGGTTCAAAAAAAATCTCACAGTATACAAGGCCCTGCTGACTTTTATTAAAGTTACTCACATGATGACTACAAAATCAACAGCTGTTTTTCCCATATAAAGACCTGTTTGAGAAAAGGTCTTCAGGAAAAATTGTTTAAATACTAATTAAGTATTGGAATTTTTTAAAGAAGCTGCTACTCAATTCACACTAGAACAAAGTCGGAATCATTCATTCAAGGATTTATTTTTTTCAATAGAACATTAGGTACATTAGCAA
This sequence comes from Erpornis zantholeuca, assembly GCA_013400515.1. NCBI lineage: Eukaryota > Metazoa > Chordata > Aves > Passeriformes > Timaliidae > Erpornis > Erpornis zantholeuca. The sequence goes on from VZTN01028513.1 coordinate 103,018, forward strand.
AACAAAAGCATTCGTAGCTCAAGGTTTTTGCTGCCTGTTGTAGCTTTTAAACAAACCCATTTCTGAGTTTTCCCTTTGGACCTTTTTCCCTAGACTGATTAGCCAATGTTTGTTGTCTGTAGTTTTGTAATTTCCACTTCTTGGGAGAAATGCAAATTAAGGCAAGTTTATTATCTCGGAGCTTTGTATTTCCGTGAAAAAAGGCAAAAGGTTTACTGTTAAGGCTATGTGTGAAAAGTCACCTTCTCATATGTAAAGAGCTCAGCCGTCTGTCTTTGTTTTGATGTGGGTGTGGATTAAGCGTTTAACAAAAAGCGTTGGTAAAGTTCACACTACTTAATGCTTTGGTGAAGGCTTGCTTAAATACAAACTTTCTAAAAGAAAACGTAATTCAAGGCTTCTCAATAAACAAACACATTTTAATTCCCTTTTTAACTCATTGATACTCACCTGGGAGCCTTTGCTCAATTTTAATACTGTCTACATCAAAAAGACGTCCTGTCTTTTATATGTGAAAGTTTGGATGATTTTCCCATCCCTAACACTTGTTCTAATAAAAGACATTACCTCTTCCTGCAACCCTTGGTTTATTATACTTTAAAGCACAGCAGAAATAGAGGAAATTCAAGAGGTTATTATTGAGAGATTTTCGAATAATACACCGAAAAGATCAGAACGTTTTCGGAGGGGGAGCCAAATAGCCTGGTGACCAGATTGAAGTTTGTGCTAACTGGATTTCTGTTGCATTGAAAATGCAGTTTGTGTTTATTTTACTTTGATATTGTACAGCAATACATGGCTTTTATATATATATATATATAAGAGGGATTAATAGTTTTACCAGGAAACTTCTGTGATTTGCAAACTCCCTAGAGAAAAGTTTGGCTTCTATTTCTTTTGCAGTCATATAGATTAAAGTCACTTCCTACCTCTGCATGGTTATATCATTCATACATGACAAACATGGGTAGGTCATCGTGACTTGAAATTAAGACAGGTTTTTGGGACCCAGGAAGGTCTTATTTTCCAATACCAGCTCAGCAACTGTTTTAATTAATAATCGTGGGCAAATAATTTGGTCTTTCTACTTCAGTCGCTGCATTTATAGCATCTCACCTCAGGAATAACATCTGAAGAGGTTGTGTGTGACTTTTGATTAAGGTAAGAATGCTCCTTATGTTAAAAAATGGTTAAAATTTATCCATCGATATTACAGGCAAGATCATTATATACTGAGAACATTTTTGTTCAGTGGACTGAGACTCGGGAACACATTCTGAGTGAGAACAGGAAAGAGTTGAAAACTTTCCCGTGGGGTTTTTTGTCTTTAATAGGAGAGCCAAGCTTATCTTACTCACACTTTTGATATCAATGTGACTGATGTCTTGTAGGATGATGACTTGTGGAATAAGAGTCGTGAAGTGTTGCCCTATGAGGCTAAATTTCTGCAGGATGCAAAAGAATTCTCTGATTCCTAGCAATGCTAGTGGCAGTTATGAGTGCAGAATATTGTCATAGGGCTGGAAAAATAGGAATATATACTATTCAATTTGACTTACAAAGATTTTTTTTAAGTTAATATCCATTATTCCTAACAAGAAATAACATTCCATAGTTGCTTGCTTTAAAAATAGATTTGTAGGGGAAATGGGAATAGTCAGGTTTTCCATGTTGACCAGGCTAAACCTATCTGCCTAATTGCATACCACAGCATCCAAACCGTAGAATTGATAAAAAAGCACCCCCAAACAAACAACAAACTTCTCTTTGCAACTAGCTTATCCTGAGGCATTTAAAATGTATCTTTCTAGAGTCTAGCAAAGCAAACACTTCACCCGGTTAGTAATTACCATGAGTAATTAACAGTGTTAACAGTGTTCTCAGGAAAAGCATGACATTTTGTTAATGTTCTACAGGAACATATAAATATAATCAAGGGAGAAGTTTTTTGTGAGCATCACAAAGATACCTGACACAGAAGAACTAGGGGAGATGGTAATGTGGGAGAAAAGGAAGATTAATTACTGATACATTTCCTGGCACTCACCTTTATGGTCTCAAATCTTGTGGTAGCATCTCTCCTCCAACCCATGAAGAAATATAGGGGTCTGACTCCTGTAAATTTAGTGAGTTTGTAGCAGAGATGTGTTCTTTAGATAGCATTTTTTGTTAAAAGCAGTGTTTCTCTTGAGTTTTCAGAAGCAATTGCCTTTTCAAGGTGGGTGATTCCCATTTCACTTACCCAGCACAGAATTACTATTTTGCTGGCTTAGTGAAAACTCTGTAGTAACTGAAAGTAATATTCCCATTTTGTTTTTCGGATTGTGACTAGGGACTTTTTAAAAGGATATTCTTCTTCTAAGAAAGGGAAATGATTATGACAAAGTGATACAAATCTCACAGATATAAGTGCCAGGCCACTGTCTGGCTAAGGGCAACAATACATATTACCAGCAGGACACTGATCTTATGTGTATTTCAGTCTTGCACTTCTTTTGGGCCAGGGTATCACCTCTCCAGGGAGGTCTGCCTAATATTTGAAGAAGCTTTAGAGAGGGAGAGAAAATAATATGCATGTCCTGGGAGAGAAGTGGGAAGAGAGAAGAGGGAAAGGCAGCTGACTGGAGAGCATATGGCAGTAGATAGCATAGGAAGTTGAAACTGGGTAATAACACGGCTCACAGAAAAGGCCTTTGCTTTCAAGGGCACCCAAAACACTGCCTCCTTCTCCTCCCCTGTGCCCTTCCCTCTCCTGGCCCAGAGTGAGCCACGCTGCTGCCATGGCAGCCTGGTGGTTCTTCCTTTCCTGCCGGAGCCCAGGCTCACCGGTTTGGGCACGGCAGCTGTGGAAGGCAGCTCTGAAGGGCAAGGCTGTAGGGCAAGAGGTGGTTGTCTCAGGAGGTGCCTTAGCAAGCAGAAGATGCAGGTATTAGGGAAATGAAGGGAAGGGCCCGGAGGCAGTGCTTTGATGAGGCTCTGAGGAGTGCAGAGAACCAGCTAGTGGTGCTGGGGGCTCCTGCTGTAACATGGGCAGCAGGATTGCTTGGATTAAGCCTGCATATACACTGCTTTGTATTTTTTCATCCAAAGACTTGGGGCAGGGAGAACAGAAGGGGCTTGAAGAACTGAGGCACCTAGGTTGGGACAGGCAAGGAAGTGGAGATAGGAATAAACAAGAAGGGAACAAAGAAGGATGACAGAAGGGCTGAAAATGTGAACAATACTTTTAAAAATCAAATAGGAGTTGGAAAACTTCCCAAAGCTGAACTGGTTGTTACTTAAACGTTGTATCAGCCCTGAACTTTTTTTTCTTTCTTTAGCAGCTTGTGAAGACTGTTTAGAGAAGCAAGGCTGGAGGTAAAGAAATCACTGGCCCATAGTTACCTTAACTGGAAAGTGGAACATCTCTCTGGCTAGCTAGGGATGGAAGAATTTCCTGCATCTTTGCTTCTTCAGAAATTATGTCTGGTCATTTTAAGTACCTTGACATAAAACCTTTTGTGTAAGCAATGTGTCCTGCTGCCCAACATTAGCAGTGGCTTTGTCCTGATTGCAAGGTTGTCTTTTCATGTTATGAAGTGGTTAGGAAATACACTCCCCTTCTTGTGAGGCAGCTCAGCTGATGCTTTAGGTTTTAACTTTTATGTGTTTCAAATCCTGTACTGCTTAGCATGTAACTCTGAAGTTTCATGTGGCCTGTTAACTTCTGTTCTCTCATGCTGGTTAGACATAACAAACCCTCTCTAGGTTTGCTCTCCAAGGACACCTAGATTGTCCCAGGCCCCAAAATGTGTAAACTAAAGCCTTGAGAGGAGGGACAAACTTGGGCTAATTACATAGTTAACTGAAGTTATAATTGGAGAATTGATCCTGATATGCAAATGGACCAAACTTACAAAAGTGTGAAGAATTCGTGACCCAGGGTCCATCTTGGGTGTAGCCTTTTGACAGCCCAAGGTGTACCTTTGAAGGCCCTTCAAATAAATACCTACTTTTATTCTCTTATTTTTGTCTAGCCTCTGTGTTTTAGGTGGCCACCCCAAGGCATCACAGTGAACAAATGCAGCTTTTTGGAATACCTGACAAGACCTGCATTTGTGTTACTTAAACCAGATCAAATATCCCACCTGCCTCAGTGGGCTACAGTGGTGTGGGAGCAAGAGTCAGTGGCAGAAGTAGAGGAAAACTTAATGCCAGTGTTTCTGCAAAATCCACAGAGTTCTGTGAATCTGTATCATTTAGGATCCTAAATTACTATTCTACAGGGGCTATGTTAGAATATTTGCAAGTTCCTCAAAGTTCTCCCCTTTTACTGTCATCAGTTTCTTTTGAATTTGCAAATTGCTTTTCTCACCATCACTGATCACTTTCTAATACCATCTTTCTCATCGACTGTGCCTGAGGATGCAAAAGCATGACTCAGTGCATTATCACCTGTTTATAGGTAAAGTCAGCATATGAGCCTCTGGAATCCCTCACTCTTTAGATGTGCTTGTCTAGGCTTGGATAAAATATTAATTTTTGAGAACATGTTAGTTTCAGCCTAATTATCTAATCCTATGACCATGTTAATGAAATTTGCCTTTTCAGTATCTGAAATTTAGACCGTGTTAGAGTTCACTCACCAACAAGCAACAAAATAACCACTCTATTATTGCACTGAAGGTGAAACTTGACTAGTTTGGGGCCGGTGATAAAAAGAAAAGGGGGAATCCTATGTCTAAATGGGCTCTGCACGTAGAAAGATAATTACAGGAAACTAACTCTGCCTTCCATGGCCCTCAAATGTGTTGTGCCCCCACTTTTGAATCACTTCTGGTATATGCTGCATGCTGTTACACTCTTTGTTCAGACTACTTGCCCAGCAAATCTAGACACTTCCTTTTTTTACCTGGATCCCTTTTCTCCTCGATTGGTGATTTGAACTGGCCCAGGAAATGGGTCTGACAAGCTGTGAGGAGAGCAGTGAGTAAAGAGAGTGATCAGGCTGCTGGGAGAGGAGTGGGGAGACCAGGTGACCAGCACTGGTGAGATGTGAACTTCATTTCCACCAACTGAATATTTTTGGAAGGTTTAACAAAGCAAAGTTGTTCTGACAGCACTGGAGTCCACAGATGGGTTGATCACTCTGTTTTAAGACCTGCTCCTTAACTGAACCCTATTCAGATGGGTCATGAAAAGGCAGTAAGTTGAGTTGCTACTTTTCTTGCCTGGGCATCTTGATTTGGCTTGATTATGCTTTGAGTTCCATTGACCTTTTTTCTTCAGAGGCACAGAAATCAAGATAACTCCAAATATTATTGAACTGTGGCACCAAATGAGACATTGCTCACAGTTAATCAGGCAGGTCTGTGACTTTATCTCCTCCCTACTGCTGAAATAGTTAACGGTGTTGACATGTAAATTCTCTTTACTGTTGCTTTAATAAAGAGCAGAAATTGTTTCTCCCAAACAGGTACAGTCCACCCAAGGAACCATTACACAAATACCCCAAGACTTGCTCCCAGCTACTTGGTTGCTTAATTGCGTGCCCCACCTCTTCCTTATCAGACCAGGAACTCTATTTCATCTGCAGCAGAACTATCACAGACACAACATAGCTAGCAGCGTTCCTTGGATAACTGCAGTCCCTTCACCTCACATGCACTGCCAAAGCACTGCTGGCCAACACATCGCCAGGGCACACAGCTCTCACAGTGGACAGAGCAGTGCCTGGCAGAACCTGCCTAGCACAGTGCAGATTTCACCAGGGCTGGGATATTTGGACATGGCAGAATTGCCATCTCCATGGCTCACACACTTTCCCAGGTGTGTTTGTCAGCCCAGCGACCCCGGTAATCAGAACTGACAACAGCAATGGGAAAGAACCTCTGACACTCTTTTACTTCTGTATCTGTCCCAGTCAGGTGAACAACTACCTGCCTTTGGGCTCCTTCAGTGCTTCTGGAGCCAGTTTAACTGGTTTGGATCTGGCATGGTTTGCTCTGCCAAAGCCAATAATGCCTGGGGCACCCAGGACAGCCTGTTGTGCCTGTTGGTAGTGCAGAGGGTGCTTCTCTCTTGCTCAGTAGCTTTTCTATTCCATGCTGGATGATCTTCTTAAGAAGGTTGCTACAGATTTGGATGCCATTTGATTGTTTCGTGACTGTTTGGGTGAGTTCTGGAACTGTTTTAAACCTTGACTTTTTTAAAAATACAGAATGCTTGCATAAACAATGAAGTGGATGGAGAATTCCTGTTTCTTAGAGCTATCTGCTGTTATAGACTTTAACACAGAAATCAAATTGCCTGTGTTCTGGCACAATGCAGGAAGATGCTCAAGGATGGGAATATGGGGGAAGTGAAACGAACAGTGGGGAATCTCTGTAAGGAAAATGTCTGCAAATACCTGTTTAACTATGGCCTCATCAGATGAGCATATCACACTATCTGTGTGCCTTTGCTGTGAACCAGAGAAGGGAATAAAGTGCCTTTAGTCCTTTTTCTTTCTTCCAGCTTGATTAGGTCCCTTATTCCTATTCCCAGGCACAGCTGTGCACACTGGCACAAGGGAAAGGGTGCTGTAAGTGAAATGTGGACAGGTATAAACTGTGTGTGTGTGAGGAGGAAATTATGGTGTTCAGCTACACAATAAGCCAGTATTACTGCTGAAACTACAGCCTGAGGCACTACCTCCCCCCAAAAATAAAAGGGGGCAGCTGGAATATTTTTATTGTGCTTGAGTCTGGATATCCACTTTGCAGCATAGCCCCACAAAGTGGCAAACTGAAGGAACAGGATGCAGCAGCTTGAGGTCAGGACAGACAGAAGGGGGATGCTGGGAGTTCCTGCAGCCACGATGTCTGCACAGGCAACCACAGCCTTGGGACTTCTGGCAAACTGATGGAGTAATTTATGTGAAGGCTTGGACAGTAACTCAGCACAAATGAAGTTGTAGGTGTAATGATGTTTTGAATCAAAACAAACCAGTTCAAAATTTGAATCAATAACAAGTGCTTAAAGCTATCATTCAGGAGAGAACTACTAGTGGCATAATAGTCCACAGTTTTGAAATGCAGATCAGCAAACTTCTCTGAAGGCCATTTGTTGGGCTTCTTGTGAAAGTATATGTGGCTCCTGAGATAGGGCTTTGATGCAAAATGTGTATCAGCATATTCTTAACTGTACGTATGTGAAGTCTTGTTTACCTGCATGGCTGAAATGAGACATAGGATGTTGTTTCACAACACTTTTAGCTGACATAAGCCAGCACTGCTGCCCAAAACAGTGCAAGAGTGAAGTTAGAAGATCCAGTTGAGCCAAACTAACAGGTCATTGCTGCTGATAGGGGGAAGTTCTTCTGTCCTCCTCAGCCTGTCTCCCTGCTGCTGGCCATGCACTCCTTCCACTTCTCTTGCCTCTCTTGGCTCTGTATTCTTCTGATCCTTCAATGAGCAATTCCAGCTCCCATGCAGTTAAAACGCAACAACGGTTGTCCCATGGTTTGATGAGCTGAGCTGGTCACTGCAAGGTCTTTAGGGATGCACAAGGAAGAAGAACTTGGCTCCATAGCTGCAGACAGGTGTAAAGGAGAGGGGGAAGGAGGGTGTGGGGCTGAGGGTTTTGGCAACAACAAGCTAGTAAATCAGCTTGGCTGCCTCTTCTAGCTGCAAGCAGAGCTAACCCTGCTGCAGTCCCACACAGCTCTTGGTTTATTCTTCCCCTCCACCTCCCTCCTTGTGCCAGCACCAGCACTTGCACAGCCAGCTGATGAACTGTGCCAGGCTCCAAAGCCAAAGCAGCCAAACCATTGCTCAGCTCTAAATAAGATCAGCTTCACAGGTGAGTGGCAAGGGGGCAGGAAGAGTGGGGCATGGGAGTGGGAGGGAAAAGGCTCTGGGGTTTTGTTTCAGCAGCAGCGGCTGCTTAAAGTGTTGGTGAAAGTACATCCCTGCAGGCCTGTTACTGTGGTTAAGTCCTAGAAAATGAGACATAACCGAGTTTCCAGAGCAGATTTGCATGAAGCTCATTGGGTAAAGGCAGTGGATTCCTCTGTTTCACATTTTGTGAGCTGACTTCTTCCAGAGGGTAGCTTGACCCAGTTATCCATCTCAGGCAACTCCAAATTTCTCCTCCTATTAAAATCACCCTGTGATTTTGTAAGGAGTGTGTAAATGAATCACCTTTCAAAGTGGAAAAAAATACACCACCTTTCACTTTTTGAACAACATCTGACCTGTTCGTTTGCTAGATATTTGTTTTAAAACATAATTACTGTTATTACTGCTGAGACAAACACAATACAATGCCAAAAGCTAAACTGGATTCACTGTTGATTTGCATTTTTAAGTTCCAGTTACCCAGGCTGTCTGTTTTCGGTTCCAAATCATCACAAAACAACCAGATTTAACTTCTCGAGAAATGTTGGATTTACTTGAAAGAACTTAATAGATATTAAGAGGTTGTTGGATGTGTTTTAGTGTTGGCTGTAATGGCTGAAGCTTAAAAGCTTGAATTTTAGATTACACAAGTCTAAGGAGCATAGAGCCAAAAATGGGAAAGCTGGACTGACGCTGTAAGTGTAGCCCACACACTTGCTGCAGGGCTGAATCCACAATCACACTTTTCCTCAAGAATAGCCCCGATAAGCTGCCCCACAGAATGCTCACAACGTGACTGGGGTTGGAGGAGGAATGGTGCAACAGCTGGGCCCCTGAAACATCTGTATGCCTGTAAGCTGCAGGGATGTCCTGGTGGGCTGCAGCGAGAGAATAATGGTGATGTGGAGAGTGAGAGGCCACAGTGAGGCTGCCACCAAGCATCACTTTCGGGGAAACCTCACTCCAGCTGTGGCTTTGTTTACATGTGTTTAGGGCAAGTACTTTTTTATTTGATTGGGAAAAACCCCCTCCCTTTTCCACATTACAGAATCTTTACTGCATTGCTTGCACATTTAAAAAGCTCTTTATTATTTATTTTATGCCAGTGTTTAGCTGGCTGTTATTAGCTAGGTATGCTATTTTAGTGTGCAGGAATTTTCTTTTATCTGTTTTCTTTCTATCTACCTGTAAAAGTGAATGGAGCTTCTGCTGCAGTTCCTGCATGACACTGAAATTTGCTTTCTGTATACATGTATACAACAAGCAGCTTCAGTGTTCATGGGGAAAATGAAGGGTCAAGAAAAAGGATGAATAAAACTAATTTTAAAATCTGAATTCACTCTAGACTTGTAATTTTTTTTTGTGCCACAGTTACGCTTCTGAGTTCCCTTACTCTAAGTAATCTGCTCCATTAATTGAATGTGTGTGTTTTCAAATGAACCCTTGGAATGACAGACTAGATGAGATCAGAGTATTTTAAAGATGAATTTTATGAGAGTTGGAGCTATAGATATCACCAAATGCAAGGAATATTATAAATCAGTCAAAACTTGGGGCAAGTAAGCCCAAATCCAAAATACTCATTCCATGAGCATTCCATTTAGTGTAAACTTGAGCCAGGTTGTCCATGTACACAGATTTTTAGCATGCTATAAAATGCTTTTAGGAACATGCTGTCTTTGGGCAAGGTCCACTATCTGGTAAGAAGCAAGAAGAGAAGAATTCTTTCACTCCAGAAAGAAATATCAAGAGACAGGACCATATTACCATATTACTCCTGATAGTGATGAACATCATACTTCATGGTATTAGAGCTATTTAGAAAGCATCTCCTTCGAAGCAGCAGCTCTTTTTTCAGTCATCTAAACCAATCTTGCTGCTGCAGCCCTTCTTTTGCACTAGTGCTGACATCTGTCTGAGCTGCCCCAATATGCTAATCCAGCAGAAAGTAAATTCAATAGTTTTCTGCCACATAAGGAGTATCTCTATTACTACTAACATCTGTCACCTCTTGCTTACCTTGTGGTTACAATCCCCTTCTCTATTCTTCTTGCTATATGAAAATGTTATCTGGACAAGGGAGAACAGTTCTAAACTAAAAGAAGAGAGATGTAGATTAGATGTTAGGAAGAAATTCTTTACTGTGAGGGTAGTGAGGCACTGGCACAGGTTGCCCAGAGCTGTGGATGCCCCATTCCTGACAGTGTTCAAGATCAGGCTGGATGGGGCCCTGAGCAGCCTGATCCAGTGGCAAGTGTCCCTACCCATGGCAGGGGGGTTGGAATGAGATGATCTTTAAGGTCCCTTCCAACCCAAGCCTTTCTATGATTCTGTGATTTCGATGATTCTATTATTTCATTTCTGTAAGGTTCAAGTTATATTGGTGGCTCTCCAGAGGAAATGACACAGCATTTCTTCGTCTTGCCTAATGCCTATAAATTAATTGACTTTGTTTTGTTTATGTTTATCATTCATATAAATATAAATATATTTATTTATTTGTTCATGCATATATTTGTTTTATATTGGTTACCTATTTATGGCTTTGTGTCCTTAAATTTCTTAGTAAATTCAAATTGCATCAATTTGTACTGCACCTTTTTTTTTTTTAACCTAAAAGTAGTTTTATGCTACGATAAAGATAAAAAAGAATACAGATTGTTTTATTCATTAGAAGTTCCACTATTCAAAATGAGGGCCAGTGTTATTGCATTTTTATTTGGTTGAGCTTTCTTATACACACTCAGAACATAATTTAAGAACAACTCCCATATTTTACAAGCATGGGGCAATAACATACAAATACCCCACTGACACCTGAAAATTTAGAACCATATTATTCAAGACTTCAGGGTTATACTTCAGGGTTTTTAGTACTTTGTGTCATGCGTGCTGCTGAAATAAAGGCATGTTACACCTATGCAATTTCATCACCTTGTCATTTAGACTGGACCAAAACATAACCTGAGATGATGCAGGCAGGGAAAATACAACATACCACTCGTTTCACTAACTCACATGCAACATGCTGAAAAATGTTGTTACTCCTTGTGAATAACCCTGTCATAGCCATTTCTACTAAGGCTTCACAGCTTAGTCCTGGGAAGTTGCTAGTGAGGTTGAAAATGATGAAGAATGATGAAAATACCATATGAACTAAACAGTGAATCTCTGTGTCCTCTCTCAGTCTGTTCCCAGTGTTGCTTTCCCTCACACATGGTGTCATAAGGCAATTTATATAAATTGAGATTATTCATTTTGCTCATCCCAGAAGTATGAATTTTCATGTACGTATGCCAAACTTATTGTCTCATATGTACTGTAGTTCATGTTTATCCATGTTTGGATGTTTCAGAGAGCTCATCAGAGGAAAATAGATGTAGTTTTTCCATTTCACAATGGAGAAGACACAACATTAGTCCAATATTATACCTGTGTCCCATTGTAATAGCTTTGTTAGTTTAAAGACTCTAAGTCCCTCTGGGAGTGTCACAAATCCATATAATGTCCCTTTGTGCTAGATTTTTGTGTTTCTATCTCTGATTTAGTAGACAGATGTTAAAAAGGATATGATGCCAGATAACTCCCTAGTAACCACACAGCTGCAGATGTTGAAGAGAGCAAGTTGTTCTGGCTAAGGTCAATATTAATTTGTGCTCAACACTTTCCATCCAGACATGCCATTTTATGATGGTATAATATATCTTACTGTTATTTTGGACTGATCCCTCCCACATTGATCAAACTGTTTCCCCATCTGTGGCCTCTTCTAGGATAAAGTTGCTTTTCCTGGGCAAAGAGAGTAATCTTAATTCACAGAAAAAAGCAAGACTGGGTTAAAAAAGTCTTAAGACAGCAGAATTTCACGGTTTTATGATTTTTTATATCTATGAGAGTTTGAAAAACCAGTTTCCTCTCCACCTTCATCTTGTTATTTCTGCTCAGAAGGGCAAAACAATCAACAGAAAGTAAGTTTTAGTTTTCTTTTGTCACTGGCCAAATTCTGAATGCTCATGTCTCTTTTTCTCTTCGCTTTGATCCATCTTAAAATTCTTACCAAACTCCCATTCTGCTATGACTGCAGGTTTGGCAGAACCACATGTTGAACTCTGTTTAATATAAACAGATAGTACAAAATAAAAGATCTGCTTTGCAGTCAATTGGCATTAGCTGGTGGTCATTCATAGTAGGGTAATGTGGTTGCATAATGCTCTAAAATTTGGGGTGGGCCAGGTAACCATGCACTTTTAAAAGCTATTTTTAGACTATAAACTTCTCTCATTTAGCTTGGACAACTGCCTTTCCCATAAAAGATAAAGTTAGTTTTAAATTTTTGAAGTATATTTTAAAAGATTCTATGTTAATGTCATTCAAAAGTCTCAGAGTCCCTTCTGGCATCCTTCTGAGTTTAGTAGGAGGCTTCCCACCTTTGTCAAACATCACTGGGTGTTGAAAAAGCACAAGCATCCCACCTTCAGTGGGAAGGCTTCAAACACAACACAGAATGTCGCAGGCATTTGCCTTTTTGCTGTCTACCAGGCAGCAAAGTTATAGAGCTACCCTAACTTGGCACTTTTAGCAGCTCTTACTAGCTCCAGCTCAGCATCATGGTCATGAAGCTGAAGGACTTCAGCTGAGCTTGGAGCACGGAGTAGGAGCAATTTTTATCTGCACAAGAAGGGTTGTTTAGCTGCACCTACAAAAGATCACCCTACATACACACTGTCCGATGTGGAATGGATCTATCAGGTTAGGCCAATATCCCAGCAAATGATCTACTGGCTCTGGGAGGAGAGCAAGAGGAATTCATCTGGAAAGGAATTGATTCAGGTTGGAAAAGAGTAACAAAAGAAATGTCATAAGCTACTGAAGCAGGCTAAGAATGGCACCAGCACTACAGTTCTCTGTGGCATTATTACACAGAAATTAATTATGCCTTGAGACAAATACCTGTCTTGTAACATATGCCCTAAATCTTTCCTCACGTGGCACATAAACACCAGGTTCCTCACTGGAGAATCCCAGTATTGGCCCATGATCATGACTGGGGACAGACTTTTAACAGGACCTGTAGCAATAGGACAAGGGATAAAGGTTTTAAACTAAAAGAGGGTAGTTTCTGATGTAAGGAAGGCATTTTTGTGAGGGTAGTAGAACACTGGGAAGGATTGCCCAGAGAGCTGGTGGATGCCCCATCCCTGGAAACATTCACGATCAGGTTGGATGGGGCTCTGTACAACCTGATCTGGTTGAAGATGTCCCTGCTCATTGCTGGGGGGTTGGACTAGATGGCCTTTAAAGACTCCTTCCAACCCAATCCTTTTTGTGATTCTGTGACTTGTGTCACACCACAGTATTGTGGTGTTCATGCCTGGTTTTGGAAATAGCTATTTTGTTTCTGCTACTTACCAGTTTCACCTGCAGGTTTTCCTCCACGTGCAACAAAGGTTCAGTGTTTGCATTTAAGGAGGTGCCAGAGGATTTTTTTTTTCTTCCTTGTAGCCACTTGCACTGGAAATGAAAAGACAAAGAGGAAAAAATGTATCAAATGTATCAAGGGAAAAAAAAAATCTTGGTTTTGCAAATTCAGATCTGGGGGCAAAGTATGAGTAGACTGTTCCTGTTTTGTGATTCGATGACCAGGGGTCTGGCCAAAGCATGCCACGGCTCCCCCTCAGCTAGTGTGTCTGTGTTTCCCCTTGTGGTGAAAGGCAAAGTGGGAGCCTGATGAAAGCATCTGTCTAAGATAAGGCTGTAACATAGCTGGGTTGTACATCCAGGAGTTTGGGAGCATTCTGGGTGCCTAAGTTAAGGTAAAGTTACTGTGATCTTTAGTAGCAATAAACTAGCACGTTACCTGAGCGGGTTTAGTGTGGGACTTGCTGTTTGTCTGGTATCTCTGCTACCAGATACAAATTTAAGACACTCTCTATATCCTGGTTTTGTTAGTGTGTCTCTACTGCTTATGCCAGCGGTTGTGTTCTATTCTGAGAGGTGTTACTTTGTCAATATACACTGCCCCTTAAAATCACTCTTATTTATTGCCTACAGCACACATGTAATACCCATCTCGAGCAATTTGCAGATGATCTCTTGGAAATGCCGCCAAAATTCCAGGAAGGCTTCATGATGGTTCCCTTTACTTGCTGGATAGAGTGTTTAATGGCGAGCTCATTTCATAAATGCTTGCCATGTTTGTTCAGCTGTGCACCTGCTTTGGAAAGAAATTTGCAGTGGAGCCTGGTGCTGCCTTCACAGGGCAGAGCAGGCTAACTCCAGGCGCAGGATTGCACCAGGCAGCACAAATTCCAGTTACCAGGTTTTGCAGATGCCAGATCCTAAACTGCAGCTCTCCAGCACTCAGCTGCAGCGTGCCATGGATCTCATGCCAGAATCAAGGTTGCCTGTTCGTAGTATAGACATGTCTTTCATGTTTGAAATTATGTCTAAGGAAGAACCGGAGATAAGACAGATATTGGCAAAGGGAGAGAGGAGAAAGGAATTTCTACATTTATTAGTCATGTTATTGAAGAAAGAGGGAAGATTTTATCACTCCTGTCTTGCTGAAAGCAAGGCTCTGGGTTCACAAGATCTGCTGGTTAGAATGTGTAACTGAATCCACTTTCCTACAGGCTGATGCTAGAAGGTTACCACTGCTTTCCTCACAAAAGGGGAAAGAAGTTCTATCAGCAGGGTGGGTGCTCCATGTGTGCCTCTGTAGGCATGGCCAGAGGTGAGAATTAAGCTGGCCTTTTTTCTAACCTTACTAAAATGTGTGTTTGGTGGAGGGGAACACGGGACTAATCCCCGCAGGGATGGAAGAAGAGCTATGGAATGCCTGCCCCGCTGGCCCAGCTAGATGAAAGGGCTGAAGTCCTCCCAGCTACCCACTGCTTGGTAAACAGGTACCTGCTGATCAAAGCACTTATCACAAATGGAATAAGGACTAATGGTGTGAAGAGAACTACAGCATTCCTACCTATGGAAATCCCTTTAATGGACAAAAAAAAAAAAAAAAAGACTGACTAAAGGGTTTTGCTGTTTCGCTGGGGAGAGGAGCATGGTCCCTTTAAAAGCCTTGGCCTCCTTTTCTGAACGCTGTTGCTGAGCTGTGCCCCACCCCTGCTTAAGCAACACCTGCATACCTGCAGGGTACTGTCTTCTTGATAGCTTGTACACCTTAATAATATGTGGTGGTGGAGTGGTCTAGGTTTGGGATGTTTCTCTATCCAGCCTACTAATGTAAGGACGCTGAGGTAGCATCTGCCGGATCCCCAGTGATGTCATCCAGTGCTCCTAATATTCTTTGTACAGCATTTGTGTTCTGGGTAGCCACCACACTCAGGAGTTTTAAAGGTAAAAAAAAGGCACACAAAGGCACCTCCCTCCAAGATAAACTCCAATGGCAAATCCTAGCAAGCAGAATACAAAACAGTTCCAGATGATGTGGGAGCTGTGCATCTCGGTGTTGACTGACTGCTTATGACATATGTTAAGCTGAACTGGGGTATGTGCAATTGCTCTGGATACAGAAATGCATAACATGTCCAGGAATGCTCAAAGATCCTATGTGGTCGGAGGAAGCCTGATGGATTTTAAGGCGGAATGAGGCATTTGGGACTGATAGAGTATTTGAGGCTTCCAGAAATCTTTCTTCAGCATGCTGTGTATAGGTACATCACTCTGAGTAGAAATAGCTAACTTGCAGAAAAAAATGTAAATGCAGTAAATAAGATACTCTTTTGACAGAATTAATGAGATCTTCATTGTGTGGGAAGGAGGCAGAGAAAGAACAAAATATTAGGGATGAGATCAGGGAGGTAAATACAGAGAAAACCAGTTCCAGAGCATAAACACCATGTAAGCTGCAGAAAGAGACATAGAAGAAACAAATATGGGGCTTACCAGGTTAGGACAACAGGAGTCAGGGAGATGGTTGGCAGGGAAAAAATTCAGCCATGTGCATGCCCACCGGAAAGAGCTGCACAAATATCAGCCATGTGGCCCAGGACCAAAGAGCAAGTGCAGTGTTTCAGTGCGTGTTTGTATAGTGTATAACACATGCAATTTCACTCCTGATTACTAGTAAAAGACAGTGTATACACAATCAAGAATTATCACATAAAAGCCTCAGTAGGAAACACAAGACAAGGGGTTGGCAAACCACTGGCTGACCTAGTCTGTCGCTCCTTGTTTTGTTCCCAGTTACTCATTGTAGAACTAATTAGTGGCAAATTGCAGAACTGAGGTCATTAAGACTTAGAACTCCTTGCATCTTCTCCACCTAATTTTAAAACCAGCTAGAGTGCTTTGGTATGTTTCTTTTTTGTAGGCAATGCCACTGCATTTAACACCCTCCACCCCCTTTATTTTGGCATTTGCACATGGTCACTGCCATTAGTAAAGCTTCTTTAAACGCAGCACACTGGCCGGAGATCTCCCAGTGTAGAGACACTGATTTTCTTTCCTCTGGACCAGAGTCATTCCCTGGAATAGGTGGGAGCAGGACCCAGATTCTGCCCCACATGGTTCACATCAAAAGGACCTTACTTGGCTGTCGATGGAAAACTGAGCTGCACTAGGAAAAAATGTTCCAGGATGACAGACAGCTCTGGAAAATCCAATCAGCTTTAAAGAGAAACACACTGCATTCAGCTGTCTCCGTACTGATAATGAGCATTTACAATCCTGAGATCCTGACAACTGCACCATGCAGGGGTAATTGTCTGTTATAAATGGCACTGGAGTAAGGAAGAGACCAGTGATCTGTCCTTAACATGATTATACACCACAAACCAACAATAAGGCAGGCATTGCTCCTCTGATTCACTTTCAGCAAAGATGAATGACCATAAGGCAAAGAAAAACAAAAGTCAAAACAAAGCACGTAATATGTGGATGCTTTTCAGCCTAAAGAAATCTAGAAATTAATTCTTTTGTGGACTGATAAACGGATACATCTGAGCAATGCAATCATAGAGAGAATGCAAGCTTTATAAATTTATTTTGGCCTTAGCATTCACTCTGCAGCATCCTGCACCACAGAGCATGCAGGAGGTGTTCTGCTGAGATGGCAATTGGAGAGCAGAGGGAGTCCTGACCGCCTGAAATTACCAAAATCCATGAGGATCATATTTCCATTTAGCCCATCATGTAATTTCAGTGTCCTGGCTAAATTTCAGTTTGATTAGTTACATTCTGATTGCTTAATTTCTCAAGCAACATTCTTGTCATTGTCTTTGATTATTTGGAGATTAAAATTTGCATGGTTTTTTGAGCATAATAGTTACCCATAAAATTCTACTCTTATACTGTGTTTTTCAGACAAAGAAAAATATACAGAATTGTAACCAAGGAGCTTAAAATCATCATAAAAATGAAACCACATTAGACCGGCGTCTGGGCAAATGAGTTGAGGTAAATATTGTTAGGTGGGAGTGTGAATGGATGGGAAATGTGAATGTAAAGGAAAAGGAATGTATCTGTAAAGGGACAGATTATATAATTTGCTTTATTTTGCATGTGTCTTGCTCAAAAGTTCTCATGGTGTTTGCAGTCTTAGAGGAATTTAAATTTCTTGGGTTTGGTGCCCTAGTATTGAAAAGCTTTAAAATGGGATTTTGCAGAGAGAAGGCTAGCAGGTTGTACTAGGATCATAGAAACCAAACAAGCTCCTTTTCTCCATTTATGTTGCCTCTGAAAATGTCATGTCCACAAGCAAAGACAAGAATGATTTATTTAATTAATCACACGGCATGACCGTAATTTTATTTCTTGTCTGAAAAATGAGAAATGTGGTTCCAGCAGTGCAGTGCCCCTTCTGCATAACAGACCAGGGACCTGTTTGGGTACCTCAGACGTCTGGGAATCTAGCCTAAAATCGGGACCGTGCCTTGGGAGCTCCATCAGATGAATCCTCAATCCGAATCCTAAACTGTTTCTCACAGTATCCGTGTTTTCCCTAGAGTGTATCTCATCTGAGCACTGACCAACCTTGACCTATTTTGTGTGAGATTTGATTAGATCACAGTGCAAGCCTGCCTAACTGCAGGCCATAAATTGCAATCCTCCGTCTGGTCGCTCTCCGCCAAGTGAATGTGGTCCCTCAGTGCTGCAAGCTTGGGTGCCTGATGTCTCCCAGATGCTGCAAGCTTGGGTGCCTGAGCAGGGTGGGGTAGCTGCAGGGTCCCCCAAAATGTAGGGTTCATGTTCTGTGCAACTGGACATTGTAGCAGCTGGACCAGCTGTGCATGGACTGCGAGGCCTCTTTGATTACAGGTTTTCAGAGAGAATAAGGCAGTGTTGCATATGTCCAGTTTTCTTCTGGGGCCTTCTGTGGTGATGTCCATACTGAACCTTTGATCCTCGTCTGTAAATATGATTCTTTTAGACATCCAGATACAATGCTTTACATTGAAAGCTACTTGTTGACTGAAGAGGCAAATATGTGCCTTATTTATATTCTTTCCATTTTCACTCCCTTTCTAAAGAGCCACCACTGACTGTGGTATTTAAAGCCATGTAATCCTTCCCCTTCTCTCTGATACCTCCAACAACAGCAGGATCTCTGTCTATGTGTAGGGTGCTGGGGTCCTTTAAACTATATTATTTGTGGACTGAGATCATCACTTGTAATTCAGGTTGCCCAGTACTTTCCCCATTGAGACTATATTGATTTTATGTGTTCAGAACATCAGCAGATGTTAATTGTCCTTGGTGTGTGCTTTGGGCAGAGTATATCAGTGAAACAGCTCTTATAAGTATATCTGAAAACAGGATAAAAATTAATGCATTTATTTGTCAGGGCTGAAAATACTAGAGATTTTTTTTTTTTAGAAGATCTAGTGGTCCACTCAAGAAGAGAGCTTAAATTTGGCAGGGAAATAAAAGATGAATTTTGTGTGGAGAGATGAGCTGTGAGTTGCAAGCCAGTCTTAGTTTTGCAACTAAATATTGCAAAACCAGTGTTCATAATGGCTAGCTCCAGCATGAACCTAGGGAGAAAACAAAATTAACTCTCCATTATTTAACCACTATTTGTTCTGTTCACTGAATAAGGCAGGGTCTTTAGGAAGGAACTCAATTAAAGACAGGTACCAGGATGCACTCAAACTGAGTGCTTAACTAAGATTATACTAGCAACACTAATTTTGATTGGTTGCAACTTTCAAGTGTTTAACTTAATTTTTAAAAAATGTTTTACTTATAGAGAGGATTTACTGATGTGATTTGTGTAACATTGTATAAAATGTGGAGGGTTTTTATTTAAATGCTGCTCAAGCCTGTTTGTCAAAAATTTGACTATTTTGGGTCAAGCAAGAAAAGAGTGGCATTTAAAATTGGTCTAAAAGCTTTTGTCCTGTGGGCAACCTTTTCCAACACTGGGGACTGCCAGGTTCTCTGAACCCTACAAGGTAATTTCCTCCTCAAAGTGCAAACGGAAACTAAGGTAACACACATACATCCATTGTCAGGGCTGACTGTTATTGAGAACTCACTAAGAACCCATTGCCTTGTGATGACTAATTAAATACTGATTTACTTACTCTCCAAAGTTCAGTTTCTTCCACACCTTAAGCAAAGAGCAAAGGAAAACTCTGGAGAATACAGGAAAGAAAAAACCTATGGGAATGCAGGCATACCCAGTGCCAAGCTATCAGCTTCTTTTAAGCCAGCTGAGAATCACTTCGTCTTTTGAAGAGTCAATTAATAATTTTTGGTGGGATGTTTGCAATTCTTTGGTCTCTGGTTGTTTCATGAACAGCAGATGAGCAACAGTTTTTTTTTTCTTTTTACCATGTAGTGCAAATTCCAAGAGCTGCCTTTTCTAACAGGCACTGATCACATCAGCTCACTGAATTTCTCAGTCCAGTCCTTGTCTTCTGGTATTCACCAGTGAGTCCTGATCGTATGGTTAGTGCAGTTCTAAAACCATCCTTGCAGTTATGCTCAAAACTGAAGTATTTTTCCTTGGTTTAAAAAAAAGCTTGCTTAGTCTATCACCGTTTCATAACCACCTTAAACTGGCTGAAGTCAACAACACAATAAAAAAGATAACTTTTGCCCTTCCTCCTACCTCAGTCCTGCCCCTGAACAAGATCAGCACAAGGATTTGGACAACCACACAACGAGCCAGATCAGGAAACTGATCCAAATTAAAAACAAGAGTTGGCCCCTGAAACATTTGCTCTCCCCAGCCATCTGAGTTCTCTAGGCCTGTTCAGCTCGCAGCTGCACAACAACTGTGCCAGCACAGAGCGGCTGGGTGACACGGGGTTAGGGCTGAGCAGCCCTTGTGTAGGAGGGAGGCTGGGACTGTTTCACACTGACTTATTCAGCCAAGAGTGACATTGAGCTCAGGCAACCTGACTTAGAATTCAGAGCCTCTTCCTTTTACATTTTTAATCATTGTATGAAATGGGCTGAGTATTTTGCCACAAAATTATCAACCAAACATGGAAGTAAAGGGATGCATTTAGATGCAGTGTGTCATTTTGTTAGTCTTCCAATGGTGTAACATAGTCATCTCCTCTTTGGGTATAAATGAATTAGAACCCTCTCTTGGGACAATTAACATGATGTTTCCAGCCTTCACACATTGCCACAAGTCTGCTCCAAGGCTCCTTATCCCGTGGATGCTAGTGCAGCTGTGTGACCATGGCAGTCCCGAGTCCCATGCAGCAAGCTGTGGTACACAGCCACTCGCACTGCCCCGGCATTTGGGCACTGCTTGGGCAGCCACCACAACCGAGGGACCAAGAAGTAACACCTCAAGATTGCCAAACCACCTTTGATTTCTTTTCTCATGGAGTTATTAGCTTTAATTTTGTCTCTGCCACCTGTCTGAATAAATTTTAATATATCATTCTCTGGTGGTTTTCGCAACAGGATGTAACTGGGACAAGGACTGTAGGAACTTGAAAACAGTAATTAAAGTGGGAGATAAGATTAATCTTAGCGGTGTCTTCCAAGAAACCAGCAATAGAGCTAGGTTATTCTAGTTATGTAAATCCTTTTAAGCTGAATGACTGAAGAGAAATTTAATTTTCAAAGAACCAATAATGTTTGATTACACCGAGTCCATTATCTCTTGCTGAGGTAGTAGGCAGGAGAAAGTGAAACTACCTTCAAAAGTTTCTACATGGATGCAGGCAAGATCCAAAGGGAGAATTTCATTCTCTAGAAAGTACAATACAGCTGCAGTACAGTGGGCAGGAATACTGTGCTTCCTGGAAGCACGTGATGAGCTGTCAGAACAGAGGGCAACCTCTCTTCTTTACCAGAAATGTCACATTGCTGGAGCAAAGTCCTTACATCAGGGTCTTTTGAGAAAACAACCAATAAAGGAGGTAAGGGAGTGCCCTGCTTAATACTTTGTTTCAGCCCAAACCTTTTGGAATTGTAACTTTTAATAAGGATCTTGGCAGCTTTAGCTGGGTACATTAATCTTAAGAAAGTAATGAATTTAGGTCTGATTCCCATCATCCCAATGGTGAAAAAGATGAATGACTACTCAATCTGATCAAAGACCTTTCTGATATCTGCAGATAGATTTATGGCAGAAGCCTTATTTAATATAACAGCGGGAAACACATGTAACAACCTTGTAAAATTATCAAGTTCCACATTTTTTATATATGAATCCCACTTCATCATGGTGGGCCAATTTAGGAAGAACTTCTAAGAGTGTAATGGGCTCTCTGTTCTTTTGCCTATGAGTCAGAACACTAAGGCAGGTCCCAAGTAGATATTGGACTCTACAGAAACAAACTCAGGCAGAACTCATTCTAGAAAATGGCCAGACACCCCAAAGCATGACTACAGAGAGCCTTCATGTCAAAATTGCTGTCTTCAAGGCCTTTCACAACTTAGTTCCTTTTTTCCTGTCCTTGTCCTGTGGCTAGACAGGACCTTGCAGGCAGATGGGCTTGGAAAACCATATGCAGCGCTGCACAGTTATGATGACCTCCTAAAAATGCTCCTTACCTTCTCCCACATGCTGTCTTCTGCCTGAGGCACCTTTCCCAAACAGATTTGTGTAGTTGCTAAGCAGTCTGCATTTCCTATGTTAATAATGCTGAGGTGGGAGACTTGTTTAATACCTTACCTACTCAAAGATGAAGCAGACAAGCCATGAAGGATAGAGGGTGATAAATTTTACCATCCAGCCCAAGAAAGAAGGAAATAATGAAATTCACTTTCCTTAGAAAGCTATTATTCTTCTTGAGAGAACTGCTTCTTCTCTCTGAAAATATTGTTGGTATTTTCCCACGCTAGGGCAACAGTGTAATGGCTGAAAAGAAAATTACTCCAGTGATTTTAATGTAAATAATAACCTGGGTGTTTGATATAATTTAATTATTTAATTATCCATGAAACTCTTCAATTCTGGCAGAAACCTGGTGTACATGAAGGTGAAGCAAAGTTACAGACTTTGGAGCTAGACTGTCTCCAGAAAACTCTCCATCCCTGTGACCTCTTGATTAAGCCAGATGAAGCCTGGCTGAAGTTAACAAGAAATACCAAATCATAATCTACTCTTGGGTTTTAGAGGGAGATTGAAAGCTAATAGTAGTTGTAGCAGCAGAATTAGTAGTACTATATCTTAAAATACTTGCTACATAATATAATAGTATAAAATATGCAGCATAATGAGTGTCTTTTAGCACTCAGCCTTCTGATAATCTCTTTCCGAGACACAGATTCTAAAGGTGATTGGGCAGGTGCTTGGTGAGATGCTAGAGAGTGTCTCTGAGATGAAAGTTTGCTTTGAGAATCATATTAGAATTTCATCTGCATAAGTGCCCCAACTCCATTAAAATTCAGGTTCACAGGCCTTATGAATGATGGTGTCATCAGATTGTGCACCTAATCTGATGAAAAGCCAGGCTGTTTACAGAAGGAATGATTCTTCTCCTTCTTCATTGCTCCAGCCTCACAGCCTGCTTTCCTTGCACCAGTCTGAATGATCATGTAGTTGCAGAGCAAAAAGAGAAAAAACCCATTGTCTGTTGCCTCTTGAGGTAGCACAGTTATTCAGCCCAGGGCAGAGGAACGTCAAGACTGATATGCAGATGTACATACCCCTCTGATCTCCTTTTTTCAGCTTTCTGATGTTATTCAGAAAAACCAGGAAGAAGTTAATGATTCAGGGTATTAAAGTAGGCAATGGACTTAGAAGTGGTGAGTGTGCAGTAAGACACTGCTGATACTGCTCACCCACAGAGTAATGGGTTTGGACAGTCAGCTCTGACTGGACATCCTAAAGCAGGGAGCAGACCTGAAGTTTGACTCGGCTGTGTGCCAGAACAGCCCAGCCAGGGAAGCCTCGAGGCAGATCTGACCAGGGCACACTGTTTCTGCTTATCCCCATGCCTTCTCACACATCTGGTCTGTCTGAAGCCAGGTCTAACCAGCCCTCTCCAGGACAACCATTCTGGTTATTAAACATCAGCAAAAGACTCTCCTAGGTTGTTTTATAGCTTTTTTTAGGGAAAGAACCATATTAATGCCATCCTCCCCAAGCCTCAGCGTAAGTAGAAAATAATTTAATTCTCTCATGGCAAAGCCAACCAACCAGTCAACTCTAACAACAACAAAAGCAGTTAAACCATGGTTTTAACAAGACATCTGACAAACTGCAGTGCTTCCCTAATTTTCTCCTTGTCATATCTGTTTAGTGTGAATCACAAATTGATACTCAAGCAACCAGGATCCAGTGGATGGAGCTTGTGCCCACCAAGTCAGCATGCAGAGCAGAGCAGAGCAGAGCAGAGCAGAGCAGAGCTCAGGCACATGTAAGGCCTTTTCCATGTATTTCTCTGTGGGAGACTAGATCACCAAGACTGCCAGTATCTTGGGGCAGATACTTCTGCTGCATCTGCTTGATCCAGGACACTTGGCCTGGGTTTAAGCACTACCTCAGTACAAAAAACCAGTATCAGTTTCATGTTTCTTCTGTACCTTGCCTGCAAATGTCTTCATTACATTGATAACATTTAAAGACCCTTCAGTTTGTCTTGAGATAAACTTTACAAGTTGTATCTGCAGCCCAGTGCTGCACTGTATCTGTGATTGCACATAAAAAGTTTACTTGGTAACTGTAGTTGTGTACAGTGCAAGCACAAAATACATATTAAAGCTGATTACCGAAATTCACTCATCTTAAATCATTTAAGGTTCAAAACTTAAGCAGTACAATAGTAATTTTAGTCCATCAATATTATGGCCTCATCCTGTATGGGAGTTCCTCTACTATTATTGTAGCATAATACCTAACAACAGAGTACAATTCACCTATTTGCAATTTATGTGGTATTTATGTGGCAAAGAAATAGATGAATTTTGGATTATGATGTTAAAAAGAAGCACTGATAATCTCACAGGCATAAACCTGGGTATTTTTTTACTGCTGCTGTCATGGTCCTTCTGTGACCTTGGGCAAGCCATTCCAGTTCTGTGTCTTCAGACTCACAATGCACCTGGGTGGGCAGGACCACTGTTCATCCAGTAAAACTCTCAGGGCCTTACATCCTCTGGGCCTCAGTGTTGTTGGATTTTAAAATTAGGTTAAAGCCATACCAGAACTGCCTATACATGTGAAACTTTACTGGCCTAAGTACAGGGACGTAATTATGCCAGTATAGGCGTATCAGAATATTTTGCCACGTAGAAACATCTTGCACTTGTTGCTTCATAGCTCCTTCCAGGAATGATGACTGCGTAAAAGCCAAAGTATTTGTTAAAGAATCAGTTTCAATTCAATCTTGCTTGAGCAACACTTAACTGACTACTGTAAAGATCCCTATAAACACAGCAGGCAGGAGAAGCTCACCGTTGCACATGTGGGCTCCAAACTTCCAGCCCATTCTACTTTGGAGTAGAATAGAGTTCAAGTTCACTTCAGAGGGACAGCGGCGTGAGGGTTCATTACTGTGGGTCTAACTGCACAAGAAGCCTCACGCACTGTAATGGGTTTACTCGCATGAATGAAGAGTAAGTGCAGCAATACCTACGGGCAGGAGGATGTCCACGTGTAAAACACCTGGGGATAGAGAGTACTCTGTCATTGGCAGGTATTACAGCAATTACTTCATTATTAACACTAGACCAAGTCAAGGCTGAATCACCTGTGGCAAGTGGCAGGACATAATCCTGTTCGATCAGGAATTTACTTCAACTGTGACAGCATCTGCCGCTGTCCCCGCAGCCCCGCTGCCGGAGCTCTCCAGCCGCTCCGGCAGTGCAGAAACGCCATTTAAGCCCCAGTGAGGGTGGCGGAGGGGGCTCACACCCGGGGCGGGGGTCGGGCTGT
>VZTN01028513.1:128824-172641 GCA_013400515.1 Erpornis zantholeuca
CCTCCTTTTTTCTTTAATGACAAATCTGTGCTTAGAGGTCAAGGAAAGTTCACTTTTTTTTTTTTCCCTGTTAGAGGGTTTGGATGCTTGAGATTTTCCCCCTCCTCAGTATAGTTGCTTCATATACTCGTACAGCCAAATAATCTTATCCTGAATATAGATCTTTAAAGCTTATTAAAATTTACTGGCGTGGAAATATTCAGTCATGCGTTCAAAAGGATCTGGGCCAAATACTGACTTTTTTTTTTTTTTAATATAAACTGAAGTCAGAGGGAGTTCTAACCGAGGCAGGGTTGCTGTGATTGCTCTTTTGTTAGTAGATCAATCTGAAGAAGGTACGTGGTCCAACCTTACAGTTTGCTTTTACAGGATCTAGACAACAGCTTATTCTGAAAATTAATCGTTATTTTGGTGTAGTTTAGGATACAATGATGCTCACTGCATGTGTAAAAGGTAACAGTTTTATTTGGGGAAGTATTATAAACAGAGGTTAATAAAAACAGTACTGTTTAGAGCCAGATGGGGAGGAGTAAAAGTAGATGTGTATTTCAGATACAGGCAAATGGAAAAGATCATTGCCTGAAACATGTCAGTGTTTAATGGATGTCAGTGTTCAAAGATACTGCACCTTAAAACTAACATGCTTCTTAGGAAAGAGCTGTCATAGCTGATAGTTTGAATCTCTTTTGCACACAGAGGGGAAGTCAGAAAAAGAAAACTTGGTAATATTTTTTCGTTCAATAGTTATATGTGTTTTTAAGCAGCACTCAGGAGTAAGAATAAAAACTGTAGCTTACCCAGCCCACAGAGAACACTTTTCTTTGCAGGTGTGTGTCTGTAATTCTTCATGTGGCTGACTGCATGCACCTTGTCATGTCAAACAATAGGAGCAAATCATGTGAGAGAGCCTAAGTTTGGCTTATTTTTTTTCTTTTACTTGTGAGTAATGACTTGGCTGAATTATGGGACATGGGTTATTTAGTTGCAGCTGATTAATACTTAATATCCCCCTTGAACCGGAGAGCAGTTTTATGAAGCTTTTTCAAGGTTCTCATTGGATTTTAGTGCAGGTTTTGAATGCTCACTTCTCTACTGTGACTGGAAGAACATCAGTATGAAAATGAGAGAGATCTGGCCCTTTTTGAAGTTTTTCCTGTGGTCTTAGGGATGAATTCTTGCAATTTACTTCAGACTGTAAGTAGGCGCTCGAGAGAAATTTCCCTTGACTTGGGTGATCCAGAAGCTTTCCACAGCTACCAGAAAGGATCAGTTCAACACATGATCAGGTTACCCTAAGGGTAGGGATTTGTCCTTGCATCTGTTTTGACCCTATTACCATTGGGCATGTAATCAAATACATTTTTTTCCTACTCTGTTCTGTTCAACTTGCTTTTGTGTGTACCCTTGAAGATGGGATGATCCGATACATTTGAGAGAAGTGACTGAATAAACAGATGGAGATCTTTCTGTTTTGGTATAAATATTAACTATCAAAACAAATATTTGAAAGCTGATGAGTCTGGTGTTTGCTTTTCCTCTGTAGTTTGAACACAAAAGTAAAGAGTTGAACGTGAAGAAAAGCAATACAAAGGTTAATAAAAGAGCTACTTGTGTTTCTGAGTACTGGGAAATTATTCAGATTGAACTATGAGGTTCTTTGCTTGCTATAAAGATTTAAATTCTAAAAATGAACGGGTTATGACCGTGTGGGTTTTTTTAAAAATTAAAGCATGAATGCACTGGATATTACATATTGCTGGTGTTCTGCTCTGTGGAGCCCAAGCAGTGTGTGTAAAATAAAAGCTCATTTGAGTAGTCGTACAGGCCTAATGGAGGCATCATCTCAGCTTTATAAATAATGTAAGTTGTGTATAATGTGGAGTCCCCAGAGACTGCAGAGAAAGCATCATTACCAGCCTTTTCAACCTGCTGGAGATCTTAAATTGATTTACAGCACTGAACTGGTGCAAAATGATACATCAGGATGACACAGGGTCAACCTGTAAAAGTCTATGATGTGAGCCTGTTAGTTCAGTCATCATAATTAAACCATATTATGAGGGCAGCAAAGCAAGTGTCTGTGACATGTTCCATTGTGCTTCAGATACGGCTGGTTTAAGAATCAAATAAAGAGAGCACCGTGTTTATTATTTAAGTTATGCAAAGAGAAGTTGAAATTAAAGCTTGTGGCCCTGTTGAAGAGTAAAAGCTGAACCAATTTAGGCTGACTCTCAGCCTCTTCCTTGCAGTCATTAGGAGCTGAAATAGATGAAGGCTTGTGCAGCTTCGGGATGTGTGCGTGGGGAAGTGGCTGTGAGTGAATCTCTGAAATTTATACATCCTTTTTCAAGGATCAGCTAGACTTTACCTGCAGACTGTGCTATCAGACATCAAAGGAACAAACAGGCAAACAATCCAATTTCCTTTCCTGGCTTTTTTCCCACTAGTATTTCTAGCCTACTGAAGTTTTTAACTGCCTGTTGAAACGTTCCTGCAGATCTGAGTTCTTGTATAAGACAGAGCATTTTAGTCATTGCCTGAACTATATGGCCAAACTTATTCTAGAACAGAGAGTAATTATGAATATGGGTTGGCATAGGTCACTGCTTTTCTTAGTGAAGACAACTGTGGCTTCAGATTCGTGTTTTCCTCTAACAGCCCTAGAAAATAGCATGCCACAGGTAGTAAAATGTTTGCTAAATACTCAGCATCTTGCTGTCTCTGCTGGTAAAATAAGTATAATGTGTTTTGGGGAAAATCCTGCAAAAATTACTTGTTTTTCTTCTTTCTGCTAGTCAGTGTGCTGCTTGGGGATTTGAGTTTTGCATTTATTAGTGTTTAAACCAACACCTCATACCTGAATTGGTGTGACTTTTTAATCTCCTGATGTTCTCCCAGCCAAGAAAGAAACATACTTTGTTTTTAGTCATAAATACAAGTAAAAAAAAAATTGAGGCATTCAAGTGAAGCAGAGAAAATAAATGGTCACTAGTGGTATTAGTCTCCAGGTTCAGTTGCACCCCAACAGCATGTGCTTTAGCTAAGGTGCTTTTTGAGAGGCAGATAAAAGAATTAAAGCTCACTTTGGAGTGCAGTGGCTTTTAAAACGTGGATGTGGGGCTGTCTTTTGCTGTGTCAGTGCAGATGAAGAAACTACTGTATTGGAAAGAGAGTGAATCTGTGAAAACCAAAGTCATATTGCACAAATTGCTTTATGGTTGATGAAGTGATCCTACCGATGTGTGGGGGATTTGTTGGTTTTGTTTCTGGTTATTTTTTTAATTTCTGGTTTAGGTTTTCATGACAAACTTACGCAGTTTTGCTTTCAGAGTGGGGACAGGTCTATTCTGCCTATAAAACTTCACTGTTTTTCCCTGTAGTAACAGCAGACTATTGTTCTTCCACTGGCTTTTCTTCTGTGTATAGCAAAAAACTGAATGCATAGCAGTCTTAATAATTAAAAGGTAATATGCAGTTCCTAGAAGTTTTCCTTGGAAATTACTGAGTGGAAAATTCAAGTTTCAAATACAGACCCCAAGTTGGCAAGAGAGGGTTGAAATGCTGGTGTCTTACAGGCACATCTACACAGGCTTCTTGCACTTCTCAAGCTATTTTGCTCAAGCTGTAGAACAGCATAGAGGATTTTTATATTAGAATGGAAGGTTTTGCTTGGGGTGGAAAGGAAGTTATTTTAAATTGATGTTTTATAAGTTTTAGTGTTGTATCCCTGCAGCCTGAGGTATAACTATTTCCATTAGAATGACACTATTCTTCAAGATTTGAAATAACCAGAGAAAATGTTCGATTAGGCCTTTTGTAGAGGGCTTTACAGAGGGTGGATTCAGGGCTGAGGACACCCTTGGCTGGCCACTGCTGCCACAAAGATCCCTATCCTCCTCCTCACACAAATGGTAATTTGCATTACAGAAGCTTTTTGGGTTGCTGTGTATTTGAGTGGGGGGTGCCTTTGTGTTTTAACAGGATAGAGAAAGCAAACATTTCATAAAATGGGCTGATTTCAAGGAACAAAAACATTTTCTAGAATGAACCCAGATCATACAGGATCTCTCCCTACCTCCATTTGACGCCTGCATGTGTTGGCACTGGAAATTCCTCCTAGTTTAATAGGAACAAAGGGCGAGCACACTACTCCCAATTAGACTGTGTGAGGTCAAGTATTCCACGCACGAAGTGCTGAGCTCTGCTGAGCTGTGGAGATGGGTCCATTTTTATTATTATTTTATTTTGGGAAAGGAGGGAGGACGTGTCAGGAGAAACTGCGGCTGGGAGATTGCTCTGGTGGAAGGACTGTGGGGCTGTGACCACAGTGCCACACAGCAGCTGCACTGAGCCATCATTAGATTCCAAAGGGTTTTCTGCAAGCACGGATTGCTTTGCTCAGTTGTGCTCTTCTGGTGACTGCTGTCTTGGGAGACTGTAGAAGCTAAGTTTACATCAGGAGCTGAAGCTTTTCTCTTCCCCTCTCTAGACTTGCCAGTGTAGAGGAACCTGACCAGTAGAGCTATTCTGGACACTTGCACAATTCGGTCGTTCTAACACAGATCTGTGATTGTTTGGGACTGTGTCACTTTTATTCTAATATGTGTTATCCACTCAGGAGAGTGATTTTAGAACAGATGTCACCAGTCTCTCCCATTTGCTTCTTCCCCCACCCTTTCTCCAGCATGCACAGGCGAAGTCCAGAGTACAAGAAGGAAAACAAATTATTTTTAAACATGCCTTTATATAAGTTATTATATTTAGGCTCTGTTCAAAGCAGTATCATCCAAACCCAACTATTATGTTGAGTTGGCATGTAAGCAAATCATTAATGTGGTTCACCAGTAATTTCTGAAGCATTATTTCATATTTCTGTACTCATAAAGGGAACACTCTTCCCAACATGGCAGCAGAGGAGACTGTCTAAGTCAGTGTAGACAGTCTGAATTATAGCACTTAATGGTATTCAGAAGTATATCACTTGCATGTTTTTGTCATTAAAACTAATAAAATGCCAATCCACATCAAAGTGATCTATAGACTATTAATCCAATACTGGGTAACTTGAAAATAAGATACCCATTAAAAGTTTTTGCAGTGCTGAAGTGATTAGAGACAGAATCATGAGAGTTCTCGCTGTCTCCTTGTGTCTTTCCCCAGCATGAGTGTAAGAATCACATCTGCCCTCCAGTTTTGACTGATGGACCTTCTTTCAGTACTTGGTACTATTATTTGAGGGGGAGCTGAAAATATGTCCCCTCAATACAGATTTCATCCATGAGGAGAACTTGGATTTCAGGGTTTACAGCATCACAGTTTCTTCTACAGAGGTGGCAAGACTGATGTACAGGTTTAGGGATGTGTCTAAGTAGATGAAAGTAAAGAAAGCATATGTGCACACAGTTGAGACTTCTGTAGCAGGTTGAAAAGTTTTCTGTGAGTTCAGAGAACCTCGTATGTTCAGATCCATTGGTGCATGCAGTGACCGTAGTTGATGATACCTTTACTTGCTCTTCTTTCTCACTTTGCTCAACACTGCAAACTGGTATCTCATTCTTCTGGGTTCACATGAAAGATCAAATTACTGAGATATTTTTCTTGTAAATAATTTCAGACTTTTGATTGCAAGCATTTTAAGGCATTGAAAATAGTATCAGCATTCTGTCTGGTGTAGCATGTTGAAACCAGGGCATGAGACTCTTAAAGATATTTTATTCTTACAGTGGTGTGTATATAGGATCCTTCAGAGTGAAAAGGTATGCTATATGTGTGTGTGCACATATGAATACCAAAAATAATAGTCACTGCTGTTGAAAGTTAAATTATTTGGATCAGATAAAGGTAGGCTGCACCTATATATAGTTGAGAAGAGCCTGTAAATTTATCAAGGTCTGTGTATGTAATAACTATTTATATATAAATACTTAAATGCAGTTTAAATGCTTAAAAGCTTAAAATCAGTTTTGGTTAAAGATGGAGTAAATAACTGGAGAATCATGTTGCAACAAATTGTGGTTTCCACTTAAATGTGTTTCTAAGGGTGATAGGAGGAGGAAACATCTGCTGTTTGGCTAGATGCTGTTAATGAGCTGCATATTTGACTTCATTCTTCCAGTGTATTTCACCTTTGTATCTGTTGGGTTTCATTTGAATATTGACGTGGGAGGAATTAATCAAACACCCTTGTTGTCTTACCTGCATCTTACTAGTAAGGACTTTGACTCAACTGATCTGTTGAGGGAAAAATATGTAGCTTGTAACTGGACACATTTTCTGTGGCAGGGGAGAGAAGGATCCCAAATTTTTGTCAAGAGGGTGGAAGGCAGTGTGGAACTGACATCTCCTGCTCTTTCAGTTGATGCTTTAATTCTCTGGAGTGTCCCTGTAATTTAGACAGTTGAAGAATAGCAAAAAATATATGGGTTGGGTTTTTTTGTTCTCTGTTGTATTTTAACTCCTTGTCCTTTCCTTTCTAGCCCTCCCAAGATGTTGTAAAACAAACTCTGCTAGTGTTTTGGTAGGACAAAATAGTTGGCAGAACACCGTTGCTCACTGTTGGCCAGTTGTCTTTTTTCCAAGGGTTTCCAAGCTGTCTTACATGAAGCAAGAAATTTACTTTCAAGTTAGGCCACACACTAGCACCCGCTTAGGGATATAGATTCTGCTCCCTGCTCCTGAAAAGTTACTAAAACTGGTTCATCAGTAAAACACAGTCCTGTTTGGTGAAGGGTCTTTCTCTTGATATCTAAATGCTCTGTTGTGAAATTTGGTGTATTCTTACCACTGTTATGATTTCTGGGCTGAAATATACTTTGGGGAAGGTGGGTTTGGATTTATTTTAACCCAGGAGGGGCTTTATTCAGGTTAGCAAAACTGCAAACTACAAGATGATTTTTTTTTTCTGTTGACTCAATTCCATGTGTAATAAAATAATCCATCCTGCCTTTGCAGATAGGCTGGGAGACAAACAGGACATGAACATGACAGGGCTTAGTCACAATTGCTTAAGGTGCTGTAGTGATGAGCATGGGATGGGAACCTCTGTAGATCAGAATCTTCCAGTAGCTCACAAACAGTAAAAATGGGGTGGAAAAGTGTCTTCTTAACCAGGGCTGTATGTGAAGCAAGGTGACAGTGATAAGGATTTGTGTTTTAATGGAACAGAGCCATACATGAAGCCACTTCAGGAGTAGAAGCATGAAGGGAGGAAAACTGAGGCAACTCAGAAGGCTTCTGGGTTCTCTGAAGTGGTCAAAATCAGGGAGAAAGAAGCTTTCTTGTGCCTCTGCCTATGCACAGCAAACAGAGCTCAGTCCCTACCTCAGTGTAGCAGCACTTGATGTGATTTTGTTCTTGTGCCGTGGCAAACAGAGTTCTATCCAGTTTTCTTTAACCAGTTACTTTTCTGATGTGTGACCAAATTAATTGGCAGGTTATTTTGAGAACTTCACAGAATTACAGTATGGTTGTGATTGGAAGGGACCTCTGGAGGTCATATGGTCCAACCCCTTGCTCAATCATGGCCACACAGGTTGCCCAGGACAGTGTTTGGATGACTTCTGTTTTTCCAGTTGTGTGACAGCTGCTCTGTTGTTTTGTTCCACTGTGAATAAAGTAGATTTGAAATCTATTTGAACCTCAAAGACCTGCTAACATGTACATGATGGCTTCAGGGATTGTTACATGCATAATGCCATGACATTGGTTGAATTTCAAATGTGTAGTATTTCAGGAATCCCAAACACATGTAAAGCGTGTGCTTGCCTGTACAGGGAGGGAGGAGGGAAATAAGAGGGACAGACACCCACCTTGGGGGCTTTACTGAGGTCTTACCATGAGTGTCCAACATTCAGGACCAGAATTTCATCTCCCTTCACACAGTTTCTTGGTCTTTGCTCTTGTCAGATACATCTTTTCATCACTAAGGAGAGAGATAGATAGATAGATAGATAGATAGATAGATAGATAGATAGATAGATAGATAGATAGAACAAACAGACCTTGGTTATGTCATCATCTTAGTTCTGCTAATTACCTACTGAATGCAATGATGAACTATACGAATTTGAAAAATGTGAATTTTGACCTTGCCAAATGTCTAGGAGCACCTGGATTACCTATAGGTTGCCGTTTTAACTATTGCAGTTTCCTGTTTTGCATTTTTGCCCGCTGCTGACTTTACAGTCTATATATATTATATATAATATATATATATTATTTAATAATAATCCCTTTATTATCCATGCTAGCTTGTGTCAGTGTTAAGTGCTTTCTCTTGGATGTAGTAGCCAAAGGAAAAGTCTTTGTCTTTATTAGCTTAAAACCTGAGGATAAAGTAATTATAGTTTCTGTAATGTGTTGTATTATATTTCATGTGGAAAATATTTTATAAATGCTCTCAGCTTGAAACTCTGCACTGTGTGGTATTTTTGGATAGATGGATATGAAATCAGTCTTTTTCCCCCCAATTTTTCTGTCTAGTTACTAGAGCAGAAGGCAGTGGCATTAGAGGGGAGTTGAATTGCTTACTGGAGTGTTTGGTTATTCAGAACCAGCCAAGGCAGGGCGCCTTGCTCTGGGGATGAGAGCAGGTTTTGCAAATCAGCTGAAGTACTCGTGTCTGAGTGTGAGCTAATCTTTGACCTGGATATCACTTAAAATTTGGGGGTGGCAGCTCCCTGAGATGGAAAGAACTCTAAGAGTTGGGTTTCTCTCGGCCTCAGCCATGGATTTCTTCCCATAGGCTGGCTGGGTGACTTTGGTGCCCTGAGCTCGGAGCTGACCCCGCAGAATGTGGTTTTTGGTTTATGTTGGTTTTGCCAGGTTAGGAGCTGACTGACAGGTCAGGGAGTTATGTTGCGGTACCAAGGCTGGCATAAGGGAGTAAAGGGAAACCTTTTCTCGCTGGGTGGGAGCGAGCCCTTGGGGCTGCTCATTGGCTTGTGGACCTGTGACCTTGCTGGCCCGAGGCAGCTGCTGGAGGTAGCCAGTGACAGGCGAGTGCTGTAGCACTCCCAGATGAAGACTTCCTTAAGACCCTTGCCAAGGAAAGGTCTAATTTACAGGGGTTTTTTCCCAGATACTTATGTTGGTGATTAGCAGGGACTCACTGCCAGCAGTTACGTCAGCCACAAAGCCCCAGTGTAGCTCTATTGGCAGCAAACGGACAGTGATTAATGGTGCACTGTCTTTTATGGGGAGTGAGGGAGAGCAACACTTAAACAAGCTTTTCTGGTCAAGTGTTGTTTTGCTGGTATAAACTGCAAGCTGTCTTAGGGATGTTTTTCTAGTTTAATGCAATCAGATGAGCAGAACACACCTAGTGCTCGTCCTGTGTGAGACAGGACAAGTGGTTTTCCTCAGGAGGAAAAGAATGCCCAAGTTTAACTTCTTGGTAGTAGAAACTTTATTTTCCTCTTTAGAGGATGAAAGAACTTTAAAGAATGGGCAGACTGGGTACAGTTAGCAGCATTGTCGAGAAATCAGAGAAAAGGTAAATATTAATCCACTAAAAGCTCTTCTGTAAAAGTAGATTGGTTTTACCAGAAATCGCTGCCACTGAAGACACTTAGGACACCTGAAGCTGCTCGGTGCTGTGAGCCAATGCACTGTTTGTAGCTTTCCTGGGTTCTGCACCACTGCATAAATCACTTTCACATTTTTGGCTTTCGATCCACTTTACTCAAAATAAATTCAGAAAACATTTGTTTTGGTGCTATATGGTACATGTTTAAAAACCCTTATTCTTTCTTGTTACTTGCATCATTGTAGTATATTTCTCAACTTAAAGAATTAGACTATCTACAGATTTAAAATATAACCTGTAGGTGTTTCCCTAGTAGCAGGAGCTACTACTTTTCCTAGCTGGAGCAAGGTACTCACTGAATTCCCCTGTAGCCTGCTGTGCTGAGGAACTCTGCAGAACATGGGAATCCGACTGTAACATCCTTCTCATCTCTGGCTTGGCTACAGGCTTCAGCTTCAGCTTTGGCTACAGCTGGAGCAAGGTACTCACTGAATTCCCCTGTAGCCTGCTGTGCTGAGGAACTCTGCAGAACATGGGAATCCGACTGTAACATCCTTCTCATCTCTGGCTTGGCTACAGGCTTCTTTGCAGAAAGCATCAGCATAACTGGCATAAATGCTCCAGGGCTATTTACTGCAGTTCACTGGGTAACTGTTCCCTTTGCCCTTCTCCCCAGCAGTTTATCAGGAATGGCTCTTGCTCATGGTCAGACCCAATGCATCTGCTGTGGTTTGTGAACTGGGAGCAGCTGAGAACTGGCAGTGCTTGTGGCAGGCTGCTTTGGCTCATATTCCTGATTTCTTCCATCACACCTTTGCCTACCTTCTTGCTTTCACTGACTTGGTACATGGGGGCTCTCAATCTTCCAGACTAGCCAGCAGTCCAGGGTTGTTTGAACCTAAAGACTTCCTGTCTTGAGAGCTGGAGAGTGCTGGTTTCAGCCCCAGAACTAAAGGCATCAGCTAAAAGACAAAAAGTCTGAAATCTTTGTGTGTTCTTTCTGTGCACTAGCTTGTGGCCCAGAAGTAAGTAGAAAGCTACAAGTGCTGGAAGCTCACCTTTGCAGCCTCACTTTGTGATTTTGGAGCTTGGAGTTCTTCTGTCCATCCTCAGTACCAGGCCAGTTATGACTGTTTGTTCAGTAGCAGGCAGCAGCAGCAGTAGAAAATTTGGAAGCATTATGGCTGTTTTTTTTAAGCTAGCCTGCTGCTGACCTTGCAGAGCATGGGGTGTTTGGAAGATGCTGTGTTTTGGTGCCTTGGCTGTAAGAGACTTGCAACTTTGCAAAATTTGAATTTTGAAATTTTCCACTTCAAACTGGTCTCAAAAAATTACGGTGATTAATGGGTTGCCTTATTGCCATATGCAGAGTCATACAGACTCTAATAAGAAAAGCTTACAGATAAGGATAGGGTACTGAGTAATTCTTTATGTGACTTGGTTCCTCTTCCAAAAAATCATGAAAAGCTTACAGATAACGAGGGGATCAGACAGACAGATTACAGCCTGTTGTAAAACCTCCGTATTCCCAGTAAGCAGTGTAGGAGGATATCTCCTACTTCCTTTCAAGCTATGCTGCTCCCAACTGCTATATTAATTATCAGTTCCTATCTGTGGGTTGAAGCCTTTGTACAGAACACTCCAAAGCCTTGATCTCAGGAATATGAGAAAACAGTTTGACGTGAGATTCTGCAGATGTTCTGGCACAGGGCTGTGACAGCTGCTTTTGCCTCATCCCACAGTTTTTTGGATCTCTATGACTCCTCGTGTATGGCTGCACCCTTGTTTTGCCCTTTTGGAAGGGGAAAGGTGTGTCTGTGACTTCTGGGTCTGTTTTTAGTGTAGGCAAGCTCAGAGCTGTACCTCACCTGCTGGTAAAGGCCATGATCAACCTTACATATGTGTTTGCGAGTGTATTTTAAACGTTAACCCAAAGTGTCCTTGACTTGGTCTCAGGAGGATCCCTAAAAATTTATACTTGCCTGTAAATAGTAATCTTTGAAGAGTTTAATTGTCTTGTGTGGAAGCTGAAGAGGTGTCTGTAAACACTATGATCTTCCATTTATAAAGGGTCTGTGACTTAGGATGGCTTGATAAATACCAAGGAACTGCTAGGGAGTATATGCTGTGATGGGGTCATGCATGCTGCTCCCTGTCCTGAGCACCTGGAGCACATTGGGCTTCGTGTCATCTGAAGTCCAGTCCCGGTTTTCAGAAGGCCACTCGTGGCATGCTGTAATTAAATAATGTTTCATTGGTCAGTGGAAGTCTGGCAAATATTGGTGTTTGTGTCTGAGTTGTATAAACTTGGCTTGGAAACCTGTGTCATCTTTAAACACTTTCTCTGTCCAGAGTGGTAGTTGTGAATTGCAGGATACTTGATGAAATTCAACATAGACATTTCAAAGACACGAAGAAGGTGTTGTATTTTAAAAGTTGTTTAAAGGTGAAAAAATAGATCTTTCATTTTTACAGATAAGGCAAAAACCAGGAAAGCTGCAGGATACCTTTAAAATGAGGAAAGCTGGAGGAATCCTTTAAAAAAAGTAAAGCATGCATCTCATGAAATGCACTGAAATGTCTTCAGTGTTGGCAAACTGACTATTTTTATTTCAGGTGTATAAATGGTGGGCAGGCCACTAATTTGTGGAAAGATATATTTAATTCAACAGCATTGCTTTTTTGGTTTAATTTTCATCAGTTTGTTCTGCTTTGCTGAGGCTTGACCCAGTAACTCTTTTATTAGTGAATGAGTAATTTTTCTTCTCAGTTTTTGTCATCTCTTGCTTTGGTGAAGAATTCTGCTTTAAAGCTGAGGATCTTGAGCTGTAATTTAACATCTTTACCTAATCTCTGATAAATGAGGTCTGGGTCACAATCTTTAGAAGTGGTTTAATGCAGCTGATGTAACTGTATTGGTGCATGCTCTTGTTGGTGAAATGAATCATTTGTAGGAGCAGTGACTTGCATCAGCTGAGCATAACCAGAGTGCATTTTGTGGGGTTCCCCTCCTTAAAACATACCCTGTTGGAGCTCTGCTCTGGCTGGCACTGACAAACTCCTTTCTAAATTCATGCAGTTTGTGCTAGACTGTGCTGTTCTCTGAAGACAAAACACATCTTGTATTTTATGAGCTTCACTCAAAAATTTTGATGTCTGAGCGGTGATGGGCATTTTTCTTTCTTTTCTGTTTTAAAGGTTTTCCTTTATGCTGTGGATGTATGTTTTAACTGCCTAAAAAAAATCCCTGAAAGTGGCATGTCAGTAAATTTTCCCCATCTCACCTGTGAAGGAAGTTCCTCCCGCCCTGTGCTGATGAATTGGAGGGAAATGCTTTTTTCAGCTGATAAAAAGAAATAAAATTCCGTGCCCTTCCCAAAGGAGGAATTCAACAATTGGACAAGTGATGTGGGACCATGTGTTGGTTTGTAAAAGGATATAGTTTGTAAAGATGTTTCCTTTGATGCCTGTGATGAATATGGATGTGTTTCCGTTGGAGAGGGTTTTGATTAAATTATGCAATTAGAGCTGACCAGACAGATCTAAATATAGGAAGAGGTTTCAGTTATCCTGCCTTTGTGTGTATTAACACACCCACACAGATGTGTGTTTGCTATTGTTGTAAACAACACCTGTTTTCTAAAGACAGTTCAAAAAGTCAGGAAAGGGAATGGTCTTTGTGGAAAAAGGGAGTTAGACAGGAGTTTTATGATGAAAGGGGGAAAAAAAATCTGTTTTCCCCAGATTTTTCACCTTTTAGAAAAGGACTTCTAACTTACTTTGATAGCTAAGCTGGTCCTGGCATCGTTGTGGATATTCACAAAGCCATAGCCAGTGCTGCAGACTGGTCTTAGAGGTTCTCCTGCATTTTTCAGGACTTGGACTGTGTCATGTATCAATGCTGACTGGGATTCTTGGCTGCTCCTGTACTCCTGAGTGCTCTTAGTTCCTGGTGGGGCAATGTGTGGAGTTAAAGTACTCCACAGCACAAGTAAAATGGATAAACCTGCCCCAAAGATGCACAATGAAATACCCACTGTGATGGCTGGTAATTCATAATGTCTCTTGACAACTGTTTCTTTGGGTATGTTTTTCTTTTGAATGTCTTGTCATAGTTTGAGGATTTCTTTGAGAGGCCTTTAGCTTGGAGAGAGTGAAGAATGAAGAGTCTCTTCCTTCATAGCATTTAGGAAAAAAAACCAACCACCTTATGAACACTATTCTGGCAAGTATTGTGATTCACAGCCTTGTATTCATCTTATAGGTTATTTTAGTGAAGTTCATATTTTGCAATCCCATCTGTGCCAGAGTTTTGACTGAATCATCAAGTTACAGTTCCTTCCTGACCTTGGTTAAAGTGCTGCGGTTTTAGAGATAATCTTTGAAAGCACATCCGATTCAGTCCGACTGCTCGCCAACACCAGAAGGGGTTTGTGCACACCTGCGTGGACGTTTTGATCTATCCTACTTGTACTAGCCCTGCTGTGCACCAGGCTTACCCAACTTCCTGACCAAGTATCTTGGCAAACTCGGTTTTAGTTTTTTCCTGTAGTCTTGGCAATGTAAAATATATATAAAATAAGCACAGCGAGGAGACCAGCAGGCGGTAAAGGAAGAGCTGGTGGTTTATGACTTCGTGGAATCTCACATGCATCTGAAGGCAGGAGTGAGTAAAACTCAGCAGCGTTTCTCATGTCTGGTGAAAAAGTCAGGATTTGAAGATCTGGTAATCTCTTAAGAGGCTGTATAGTGTTACTGTTTCTTGTAAACATGGTGGAGCTGTGCTTTAATGAAGGTGGAGATAAAACTTGTGAAAGATACGGTATTTAAAATTGCTTTCATGAGTATGGTTTTTTCAGTAAGTCAAAAACAGCAAAGGTATTGGGAAGGAGTGTTCTTAACCAGAACAAGGGCAAATCTAATTGTTGATGCATGTCTGTTAAAACTGGGAAAGAACCTTTGCCGTGTTGTTAGAAAGACTTCTGTGCCATTTTAGTCGTATTGTAACACAGGATTCGGTTTCTAATGTGTATGGAAAGCAGGTATTTTTTCTGGAGAAGCAACAGTGAAGTTACCATAAATCTTTCAAATCTGGTGCCTTCAAATCCAGAAAACCTGTAAGAATTTGCTGTTGTTTTACCCTTGCAATCGTGATAGTTGACACTTCAAGGGCGAGGAGCAGTGCCTTGTGTGCCAGAAGTGAGTGGGGAGGCGGGCGGGAGGAAAGCTGCGGTTCACTGTAGAAACTGGCCGAACACCATGTTCCTGGTTTGAACTGTGGGGAGCACTGGGAAGGAGCTGGCAGACACTGAGAGTGTAAGGTTATCCCTTCGTGCCCTGGACTAACAGAGCAGTGGGGTTTGTGGGTTTTGGGTCACTGCTGCCCTCCTCCACTGGTAAATCCCAAATTGCCCCTGCAGTTTCATTTTGCTCTCCCCCTGCTTGCTGAACTAAAGGGTGCTTATAGGTATCCGGATTTTCCCTGTGGGCTGTACAGTGGTACATGGGAGGTTTTCTTGGAAGGGCAATCCCTCATCCAGTTAGCAGGAGGGATGGCCCAAGAGGAGTTTTGATACAGACTGGGTATTTTTGGGCTGTAACAGAGGTTAGTTCGCAGAACAGGCTGGAGATACCCATCCTCCTGGCCCTTGCTGGGTCTAAGTAAGGAAAGGAGTCTAATGCAGTGTCAGGAAAAACCCTGCCTACTCTGTTAGGTATGGAAAGGTATTTTCAACACCAGTGTGTTCCTCTTTTCTCGAACAGTATGATGAGTATCAGAACACAGCATTGCATATTTCAGTGGTTTTTGGAATTCTTTCTACCATGCCAAGAGAACATAAAAGAGTTAATTTTTTTTCTTTTTCTCTTTGTTGTTTTCCAAACCTACAAGGAAAGCCAAGTCAGGTTCTCTACAGGCTGTCTAATGAGTTCTACAGCACTCTGATGTGAAATGTGCTTTCTTTTTGCATGTGTATTGTAACGTCACTGAGGTTTCTACCAGGTTTAGTGCATTTTTCCAAGCTGAGTGAGATCTGATCTTCTGCCATAAGAAGGTGCAAAGAAAGAATTTGTTGACTAAAAGGAGGGCAATTCAGCAGAAGACTCTGGACTTTCTGTTTCACAAATCACATTACTTGAAGAAAGAAATCAAAACTTTTTGCTGCTTGCTCCAAGAATAGGGAGCTAGATGAAGTTAGTGCACAAGATGTTGTTACACATTCTAGCATTGCAGCTGCTTAGACTTCATGCCTTTTAGTAATACATGGAAACAGTACATGGAGATAGTTCCTGCCCAAATAAAGGTACAGCTCCCTGGCTTCTATGTCAAAATCTGTTTGTTTGGGGTTTTTTTAAGAAAAAAAAAATTTACATATTGTACTGAATACATGAGTTGCTGAAAATATGTGTCTGTCAGAGCGGGTAAATGACTAAATATTTTTAAAGAAGCAAATTAAAATCTCTCTGCTTGTTATTTCTTTATAGTGTTACTAAGTAATGGATGCTGGGAAGAGGTACATTGACTAAGATAAATTGAGTTTTTAAAATGTATTCATAGACTAGACAGTTTTCTCTATTAACAATTATCCTCACTGTGGTTCCTGCCCATTTTTATGTCTAACTGTGCTAAGCATATATTAAAAATATTTAATAGGATCCTTTTTGCCTGCATCGCTGAGCCTGTAATACAAATAATGAAATTAGTAGGAGAGTTAGAGTCACTTCTTGTTTGCCTGAAACTTGGGCTAGAAGTTGTTTTGCTCCCCCATCCACCCCTCTGGGAGAGGATCATCTAATTGTCCAAACCCTTTCTCCACCCATCAAAACCAGTCATTTATGCAAAGTGGGACAGTTTCCTATGGGATCTCCTGTGGGAATTTGAAAGCAGTCTCATTGAGTATTTCACTGTCTGCTTCATGTTGCTGACAGAGTAGCTATCTCTTCTTTGAGGGCTAGAAAATTAGAAAATCACTCTTATGCATTTTGCCTGAATATGTTTGTTTAAATACAAGGCCGGCTAAACAGATATATAAAAATATAATGCTCACTTATTTTTTCATAGGCTGCACACAGGTGTTAATCCAAAGATGACAAAAAAGACTACAGCAGTGAAGAAAGACAAATAAAACAACAATGGGATTTGAAAGAAGTTTGTTGATTCCAACTCATCCATCAGCAGACAGAATGCATAATAAAAGCTGCTTGGGTTTGGATGCATAGAGAGTGTCTGAAAAGTGGGTAACAACTCACTTTCCTTTAAACTGATGCCAGACTGCCTTTTGGAGAGTGTCCTGTTGTTGGGCCTAGATTTCTGTTTCATCCCTACCTCATGAATAAACAGACCCTTCAAGGGCTGGTGGTCACTCAGCTGTTGGAAATACTAACTCACACTTTCCCAGAAGGGCGCGTGGATTTGGGGAAGAAAGACGCAGACTGTGTCATCTGCTGACTCGTGGTTTAATCTTTATTTTGCACTTCCAGCTGATAAGACCACTTTGTGCAGAGGTAATACAGGAAATGATGCAGTGCAGAAACCAAGAGTGGCAGAAAGGGAAATGGAATGTACTGGCAAGGGCTCAGCCCTGCGGACAAGCTCTCTGCTTCTTGGAAACGAAAATCTCCACATACATTGTGGTTTGCGTTTTATTTGTTTGGTTTTGTTGTTGTTTTTTTCTTTGTTTGTTTGTTTTTTGGTTTTTTTAGCTTAATATTGGTTTTGGAGCTTAGAGAAACTAGTGTACAGCAGCCTGTGAGTTTTCCCCCTCTTCCCTTATCTTGCTGCTTGTTCAGGGCTTGGGGTGTGCTTAGGCTTTGTTTTGGAGGCAGGACTTCAGCAGGAATCCCTGGCTGGAGGCTGGTGGCCAGCTGGGTCCTGCTG
This sequence comes from Erpornis zantholeuca, assembly GCA_013400515.1. NCBI lineage: Eukaryota > Metazoa > Chordata > Aves > Passeriformes > Timaliidae > Erpornis > Erpornis zantholeuca. The sequence goes on from VZTN01028513.1 coordinate 146,227, forward strand.
AGCTGCATTACTTCCAAGCTCACCCTCAAGCGCTGTGCCTAATGCTGTTCCTCCTGCTCCCAGCAGCTGTTGTCACAAAGATGGCACCGTAGCTTTGATGGTGAGGGTGAAACTTGTTTTGGAGAGCATGACCATCGGCGTGAGATGTGTGCGTGCTGCAGGATCTGATCCAAAACCTCCAGAGAATCTGTTCCTTTGGTCTGACTGCCTGGGGCTACATCTGAGTGTCATCTTAGTCTGTGCAGAGCTCATGTTAGGATTGGATTTTCAGGCACTGATATAAACATTAAGTCTTAATAGATGTGACTTTTCCTTTTTCACAGCAAGTAGCTTGGTGAAAAATGGGTCAGGCCTGGGTTGAACCACATCTGCAAACATTATCAATGTTGAATGAAGCTTGGGTCAAAATGTAGACTTTGTACTTTCTCCTTTATTAAAGCTTCAGCTCAAGCCTTTTAAATCTTTTTTGTTTAATTCAAATGGATGTGAAGGAGAAAGCTTTACTTGATATACTGCTGGAACTTGTAACTTTTGTGTGTGGAACTTGTATCTTTTGTTCGAAAAGTGCAGAAAAAAGATACTTAGAATATTGATTGAGGTACAGACTATATATGTTATATGTCAGTTACAAACATATTTAAAGTACATGCACTGGGGTTCTGGTAATTCAGTTCTTAAATTAGCACAGCATTTTAATAGAGCACTTTACAGTGCATGTAAGGATAAAGTATACCTGGACTACAGTCAGTGACAGTAATGGAGTTTCAATTCATTTAACAGTATAGCACATGCCCACGTAACAAAACAAATTCTTAAATTTGCTGCAGGCTCATACAAATCTTCCCTTGCATTAACATTATTATTTCTAATACAGTTCTTAGCATAAAAGAAATGGGATGTACCAGTTTGAAGTGTAGGTAGGCGTGGCCTGTGTCTTAGTCCATAATCGTTATTCACATAAATGTAGTTTATGCATTCAGTAATACTAGTAAAACTGAACCTCTGCAATTAGAAAACTGTTTCAGTGACAAGTTAATTTGAATAAAGTGGATGGTTTTCAGCTTAAATTTCTTCAAGTATAGTGGTATACTATGAAGCCATTGCAGTGTATGACAGTCAAGAGAGTAAGTGTGCCATAACATTTGCAATTTTAAGGTCTGCAATCTTTTCTTAGTGTAGCTGTGAAATCCTGTCTGATGTGGCTGTGCTGACACCTTCTATTCTCTGTGTGTATAGATTGCTGGTTGGCTGGGTGGTTTTTGTGTTGTTCTGATGGCAACAAAAACATTCATATCCTTTTCCCCTTCCCTCTTCCTCTGCAACCTGTTGGTATCCAGTCCAGGATACGTTTCCTGTCTTGTCTGTCTATTGGAAAAAGAGTGGTGTGAAGCTCTTTGTCTCATTTTCCCCTCCCTGCCTGTCCTGGGTCTCTTCTGTTTCCCTTGCCAGAGCCTTCTGCCTGCTCCCAGCCTGGACAAGGACAAAACCACAGCTGGGACTCCTTCAAACGCGGTGTTCCTCCCCCTCTTGACCCATCGCTTCAGTCTCATGCCTTGTCTCCCAGCTTGAGGACCACTGTGCTGTCTAAAATCCTCTTATCTGGACTTCGTCATCCTTCCCACTCCTTCATGTGTCCTTGAGTATATCAAGCAGACATTGCAGCAGGAAGGGTCAGTGTGTAATCGGTGAAGTTCACGATAGCTTTCCCTCACAGGCTGCTTAGGAGCTCTGAGGGCTCTTGTGTGGGGTGGGCAGATGCAGTTTTCTTTCTCCATGTGAGTGAGTGATGGCTAAGATCCCTCTAGTTTCACTTTTTTCCATATTTTGCTTTGTTCCTCAAAGTAAGTCAGAGGTGAAACTGAATTGTTTTTTTTTTTTTTTCCAGATTGAGTTGTGCTCAGGTCTAGTGCAGTGATTTTTGAACTTCATGTCTGGCAGGTTGGAGAGAGGTGGGCAGAATATTGCTGTTGAGGAATATTGCTTCCAGCCGCTTTCTAAACTAAGTAGTAAAAAAAGCATTTTTGATCCTGCATTGTTTCCTTGGGATGTTTTGCTGGTTAAGGTTGCAGCAACTGACAGGCAGAGTGTAGCACCCGTCACACTTAATAGTGAAAATTTTAAATTGAGGGACTGTTTCAGGCTAGATTTTATGTGAACTACATTTCTAATATATGGATATACTGGGTTCAGCAGCAGGTCCTGCTGCTTAAGTTTTCATCAGATACACCTTGAGTCCTGTCAGCACTTTGTTGTTGGTTGTTTGTTGGTTGTTTATTGGTCACACCACTCTTCTGGGTTGAGGTGGGAGGTATTTTTAACTGCTGTATGTTAACTTGAAAGGTAAAATCCTTTTTTTCTTCTCTTTCTCCAATCCTGTCCTTTAGGCTGTCAACCAGAAGGATTTAGAATTATGAGAAGGTTGTGACCATCAAGGGGGGATGTCAGTGCTGCCTTCCTGGGACTGGAGGATTGAAAAGGAGAAAGGACTGGAACTGTTTGATCCAGGCTGCTTTTGACTGCTCACACAGTCTGCTGTACGCTGGTGGTGGTGGAAGAACAGGGCAGTCGTTCCTGCTTGGTTCTGTGGTATCACCACAGCGGGGTCACCATGAATGTAACAAGTTTGTTCTCCTTCACCAGCCCAGCAGTGAAGAGGCTGTTGGGGTGGAAGCAAGGGGATGAAGAAGAGAAATGGGCAGAGAAAGCTGTTGATGCTTTAGTGAAAAAACTGAAGAAGAAAAAAGGTGCTATGGAGGAGCTGGAAAAAGCACTAAGCTGTCCTGGTCAGCCCAGCAACTGTGTCACAATTCCTCGTTCCTTGGACGGCCGGCTCCAGGTGTCGCACCGGAAAGGGCTCCCACACGTCATCTACTGCAGAGTGTGGCGCTGGCCCGACCTGCAGAGCCATCATGAACTGAAACCTCTGGAATGCTGCGAGTTCCCCTTTGGTTCTAAACAGAAGGAGGTTTGCATCAATCCCTACCACTACAAGCGGGTGGAAAGTCCTGGTAGGTTCTTCCTTGTTTGTACCTTTACACCTTATCTGAGCAATGCAAAGTGTGGCAATTAATCACATGACTCATCGGCTTAAATAAGCAAAAGTGGCTGTTTGCACATGTCAGATTCTTCCTCTGCAGTTTATCTGCATGTAGGCATTAATTAGCAGTTCTCCCTTTCACGTGGCGAATGCTTCACTTGTGTAAATGTTTTATCACTACTCAGAGGTAGTCTTAGTATGTGCCTCAGGCTGCTGGGCCTGGTATTATCTGGGAATAATAGTTGGTACCCACTATCCCTCAGTTAATTTGTTGTTTACTCAACTGTGCAGATCTGTGATTTTGTGTGATACGCTGCAGGCTAACGTAAAGGATTATTTGCATATCTGTGCATGAAAACAATTCTGACACACAGTGCTAGTAATACTAGCAATAGTATTTCCAAATTATTATTTCACTTCATCACTTTAGTTTCTTCATCCGACAGAAAATAATATTGTTGTTAGGATCTCTCACAATTGTTGCCTTTTAAAAAGACTTTGAGTTTAGACAGCAGATTATAATCCCCTCAGTTTGAACTTTGATAGCACTGTTTGTACATGAAATTTTACTGTCAGCTGTTCTGCAAATACAGTTTGCTCACCTGTTACTCGCTGCCTCACTTCTTTTTTAAAGGTGCCACCCATCCTCTCTTCAGCCTCCTCTTCAAAGGCCAAACCTCTTTTTGATAATTCCATGCTTAATTTCACTCATGCAAGTTTATTATCAGGGAATACTTCCAGGGACTAAGATGAACTGTGCTTGGATGTGTCATCACCAAACTCCAGCTGTTTGTGAGGGTGTACAGGGACAGCTGCAGAAATGCACCGCAGGCATGGGTGGACTTCCCTGGTTTAAATGTGGGAAGTCCATCAGTGTTAGCCATTTCATAAACTCTGCAGCTGTCTGTAGGGTGGCAAGGATCCACAGAACCGTGATGGAAATGAGGTTGTTGCAAGATTGTTTTGCAGTGGATGGAAATTGCATTTGTCTTGGATCTGCAATGCACAGTGCATATCTTGATGTTAGATATTTCCCTTTGCTGTGTTAGTATTAACTTGGAAATCATGTGAATGGCAGATGCAGTACCCATAATGTATGTATTTATGCAGCAGCAGCTTGAACAAAGGAACTTGGCACTGGAAAAAGAGTTCTGAAAAAAAATAAAATTAAAAAAATATTTCCACAATTTCATGTTAAGTACAGGAGGGATAGTAAAATAGTCATGCACTTGTACTGCCAGATGTCCGCATATGTCTGGGTTGGTTGCTTGCATTCAGTATTCCAAAATACTAAAAATTAAGATACATGAAACACCTCTATTTCTGTCAGACTGAGCAACAGTTGGGCTCTTACTGTAATGCCAAATCATGTGTTCTAACTCATTTTGCTTTAGTATTGAAAACAATTACTGAGATTGAGAACATTCTCATATGGACCATTTATGCCATATTTAAAACCAGGTATTTGTAAGTATCCTGTCACTTCACAGAATCACAGAATCACTTAGGTTGGAGAAGACCTCTGAGATTGTTGGGTCCAATCTTTGGCCAGACACCACCCTGTCAACCAGACCAAGGCACTGAATGCCACAGCCAGTCTTTCCTTAAACACCTTCAGGGATGGTGACTCCACCACCTCCCTGAGCAGCCCATTCCAATGTCTAATCACCCTTTCTGTGAAGGAATTCTTTGTAATGTCCAACCTAAACCTCCCCTGGCGCAGCTTGGGACTCTGTCTGTGTTCTGTGTTCACTTCAGTGAGTTATGCAAGATAAAATAAAACTTTCAAAAGATGCCTAACTAAAATGTACATTTTAGGCTGGGTTTGTAATGTAGAGGGGTTTGTGTTTAATCAGCCACAGATTGTTTTGAGGGATACTGCATGGAGCTGGGAAAACAGCTTTTGGAAACAGGTGGTAGCTGAACTCCCATTTGGCTTGGAGAGCTGTGCTCTGTAACTTCTGACTTCTTTTCTCCTGTCCCTCCCTTGTTCTTGCTGTCCTCCAAGCATGGTCTTTATCTTCATTTCCTGACAGTCACTCCCAAATTCTGCTAACCATTTTTTCCCATTTTTGCCAGGACATTAAAACACCATTATTGCTGCTTAAGTGCTTAGGCTTCGAGATTAATGGTTAGTGGGAATTCATGCATGAGTCACGATTTACAGCAGTCTGTGGACTCGAGCAGATATCAAGGTTTGTGTTTCCCAGGTGGTTTAGAAATGTGCTTTCTCTTGACAAAGCAAAATTGGAAATTTAGATTGTGTATGATACATGTTTTGTGTGCAAGGTACATCACGAATTTCTGATGTACAGTGTGGTCTCTGTTTTACTGTTTTATGCAGAACCATTTACTGGAGAGCTGAAGGGTATGATCCATGCATGGGATGGCATCTCTCATTCTTCTGCTGATTCTTGTGTGATTTGTTCCAGTGTTGTTTAAGGTTTGAGGAACAGATTAGCAGTAAATCCTCAAATATGTAAAGTCAGGTAATGCTCTTTGTTAGGAAATCAGTGCTGTGGATGCATCTCAGTTTCCACAGTGCCAGAGGCATGAATGGATTTTCTACCTTGATACCTTATTCCATCCTTACGGTTTAGCTTGTGAAGATAAGCTTGCAAAGTATGAGAACTGGCACTCTGTGGTGTCAGCTACAAAGCGACACCAGAATCCAAGTGAGATCTTTCTGTTAGCCAGGCTAGATAGCAACAGATTGTAGACAGTGACAGGAGGCAGAAAACTTTCAGCAGTCTCAAACAGGGAATCTCCCAGTGTCCCTGCACACAGAGGGGAATGTGGCATCTGGCAGGCACATGGGTGTGACATGATAGGACCATGCTGGTGCCTAACCTGACAGGGAGGCTCTGCACAGGCACGGGGGCCTGTATGATCCTATGGCATATCAACCGAGAAAACTAAACTCATAGAAAACTAATTTTTGGCACAGTTAACTTGGCCAGCTCAGAGCCCTCAGCTCACTCATGTGGAACCAGATGGAAGCATGGCAGCGTGGGGGCACAGGCTGGAGGTGAGGAAGGGTGGCCTTCCTGTGACACTGATGCTTGTCTGGCCTGGAAGCAGTGAGCTGATGAAGCGATGGAGCCCCGCTCTGTGGCAGGGTGCAGGGACTGCTCCTGCTCCCTGTGTTGTGCCAGCACAGCTGTTCCTGTGGCCTTGTGCTGAACCAGATCACAATCACTTTTCCTCTCCCCTGCTGTGTTATCTTTCAGGCTGATCAGGGCAGCACGGGACTTTCGTCCTGGCTGTGGGACCATCTGTACCAACAGGGCCTTCAGAGGACACCTGGGAAGGAGTGGAGGTGGACGGACATGAGAGGAGAAAGTAGAGACTTGTTGCTGGGAGTGGGAATGCAACCTTGCACTTGAGTGCCAGGAGGAAATACCTCCACGAGATGGGTTACAGTAACTCACTGCTGCTGCTCCCTATGTCTGTTGTGTGCAGAATTATTTCTGGAGCAGGGTAGTTGATGGCTGTCAGATTTCTCCCTTGGCAAGGCAAAGCAAAGCTTTTAATTAAGGAGGGCAAGGTCTGGATTTGATGCCTCTTAAAAATTGGCATGCTTATCTGAGGTGGTGTGCTTGCTTGGCTGAATCTGCTTCTTCTCCTCAGTTCTATTTTTTGGTTTAAAGATATCTGTCAGGATTATCCTTAAGTATGATCAAGACTTGAGAAAGAATTAGGTGTACAGCATACACAGAGGCTGTGAGGAAAAACCCAACACGATGTTTCTTGTCCCTCTAAAAATGCCACAAATGACCTCTCAGTTTTGCTGGAGAATGTGTAAAGTCCCTCCTGAGACACTTCCTTCCTGTCTTTTATTCCTTAGGTTTCTGTGGAGATACAGCTTCTGCTGCTTGCCTATCCTCAGTTATGTCAATGGGACCAGATGAAAGATATAATCCAGAATTTAGAGAAAAAAAAGGCCTGGATCCTGTTTACTCTAACAGCAAAACAAAAGAAATGGAATATGGAACAGGGAGGATGAAGAGATGCTTAAATTGACACTGCTATTAAAAATAATAATAATAATAATGTCACACCTCTAATGTGGCTTTAGGGGAGGAGGTTCAGTTCTTTTGCCTTAGCTAAAGGGGAAGGAAGGAAGATGAAGAAACTGAATATTTAATCTTCTTAAAGTGCTAGTGAACATGAGCTCTCCTCCATTCTGATGCAGAATTGTGTTTCCTTCTACTAAGACTCCTTGCCCATCATCCTGCTAGGTTCTGACTTTATACTATGTTACAAAGGAGGCAGAAGAGAAATTAACTTCGTTTTCATGTGTAACTTGTGGAAGTGGTTGAAGGTGCAGAGTTTCTGTAGATGGCTATCCCCCATTTTTTTGCAATTACCAATAAAGCATAGATAAAAAAAGACTGAATGGTTTTCCTCTGTTAAGCTTTTCTTCTTCAGGGAGCTGGCTGCTCTACATTGAGGGGCTTTATGAAGCTGATGGTGCCAATGTTCCAGCCAAACTGGGGGCAAGCAGTGGTCACTATTTGGTGATGCAGACAAAACCACTGTCATAACGGTTGAATTTTCCATTCTGCCTAAAAATTGTGATGTTCCTTTCAGTTATAACCATGAATTCCAAGTGTGTGTCTGCTTCAGCAAGCTTGTTGCTGGCCAGAAACATTTTACCTGTATGGACAGCACACAAGAACAGGCCAGGTCCCCAGGCTCTGAAGAAAGCAGTAGGTGTGTCATGCTGGTTTTGCTCTTGGTGTGGACTCTGCCTATGACTTTAACCTGATTATTTTCATATTTGTCTTTGATCTCCTCTGCTTTTTGCTCTCAGTGAGGCTCTGTAAGGCAACACACCTACTGCAGTCTCTCACAGAACCAGGCCTTGTGGAGGATAATGCCAGCAGTGCCAGGCATCTGGGAGAAGGGGAGAGGAGAAGCAGGGAGAGGAAAAGGTGAAAGGGAAGCTGCTCCTGGGAGGGCAGAATTGCTGCATCCCTTCAGAGTTCCTATGTAGAACCAAGTTAGAAAAATCTTTGTTCCTGCATGATTCCCATAGCAGGATTTCTGCACCTCTGCAGGCTGGGGGTGAGGGAGCAGGGTGTCATCCCTGAGAAGTTTTGCTGTACAGCCATGTGTGCACTTGGGTGTGACTTTAAAAATAGCATTACTACAACAGGTGGGCACAACTATAGGATGGTTCCCCAAAATAGCAAAAGCAACTGTCAGTTTGCTTGGCAAGCAGAACAAAACTTCCTTCATTTTGGCTTTGCAGAATTCAGTTCTAAAATTCCTCACCAGAGCTGACCTGGAGGAGAGGAATTGAAACAAGGAGGTGGAAGGAGGGAATGGTCTGACAGCAGGGCTTTCCTTGTCTAGCCTTGCCACGTGTCAGAAAAAAAAACTGCAATAAAGGGATAAAAGTTGTTAAGAAAAGTGTGTTTCTGTCCTATTTTGTGTGTGTTTTCTTTCTTTAAAATTAACCAGATAGAGATGTTTCTTCTGAGTTGAAAGACCAGACTTCCAAGTTTTAACCTACTGAGTAGGATGGTGACTGTGGCTTTTGTACAAGTTATTTGAACTCTGGTCTGTGTAAATGTCTGATTTAATACACACTATCACTGTGACTTCCTCCTACATCAGGACTGCTCCTCCACTAAATCTGCTTACAAGGACTCCCTCACTAATGTGCATACAATTAGTACTAAATTCTGAAACTGGCCTTGACAAATGTCAGTTTTATCAGAATGTCAGCTTATCAGAGCATCCGCAAATAAAATCTAATGTTAGCTGAATATTGTAATGCAGGAAATGTCCTAATATTACTTGTCAAATGCATTTAGACCAGATGTCTGATGTAAAAGCAAAGCCAGTAAAGTAACAACTGTTTTGCCATTTTTTTTTTAATATAGTCTTCATTTGTAACTATGCAAAATGACAAATCAATCTGTGGGGTCTCCCAAAACTGCAAAATAAGATTAAGAGTTGAGAGAACAAGACAGCTCTCATCTTTCTCGTGGAGTAGAAAGTTTGTCTTTCTGTCACCCAAAATACGTTGCTGAATAGCTAGAACAGAGGTTTGGAGCAAAAGTCTCAAAGACTGGAATTTCTCTTTTTGAGAAACCAGTAAAGCAAAGCTGTGATACCACAGCCAAGGGTTATTGGAAGAGCTTTAAGCAGTTTGATCCTCAGAGATTGCTTTTCACACAATTCTTATTAATTTAATATTTTTAACCAAGAATAACTCAGGTGACACAAGAAAACCTAATGGCATAAACACTTTTCTCTCTACACAGTGTTCTACTGTTTACAAGCAAGATCTTGGCAAGGCCTTGCAGTCTGAATGCTTTGATGACTCTCTAGCACTGCGAAGAGCAGACCAAACTCAGCATGTTCAGCTGAGCATGTGTTGGTACCTGCTTTGTTCCCACCGTGGGACTGGAGTGCTCATCAGGATGCCACAGCCAGCTTCAGCTGCTGCGACCTCAAAGGCAGGAAATGAAGCTGGGAGTCTTCAGGAGGGTTCAAATTTGTTAGTTTAACACAGCTGCTGTCTTTTGTTGGTTTTGGGTTTGTTTTTTTTTTTTCCCTTCTCCTAGCTCTTCCTTTTTGTTATAACTCAGTCTTTTGGAGGATTTTCCTATTTCCAGATAGCATGAACTTTTGTTTTAGGATTTCCCTCCTTCCCAACCTGCAGTTCTGTTTTTCTGGCAAAGCATACATGGCTTTGCATAAATTCATATGAAAATGCAGCTACATAATGCTTGGAAATGAAAGTGCTCTGTCTAATGATAGTGTCAGATCTTCATTAGCACCCTGGGCCCTGTTGTGATACAAACCCTTTTATAGAACAGATGTCAGCCAAGTCATGGTTTTTAAGAGCAAAAAAGTGCAGCACCAATTGCTTATATTTTTCTTTTTTTATTTATTTTATAAATAAAATTTTTACAGAAGAAGTAGAATCTACTTTGGCAAGGAAAGTGGATCAAAGTCTGCTTTTTTATATGTGGCCCCTTGTATTTCATTACATGGTCTTTCAATTTCCATACGTGGAAAGAGAGATACCTACCCAAATTTTCACATAACATGCAAAGGGTGTGGAAAACATGAACCCTTGAGGCAAGCTAGCTGTCATCTGGGCTTGTGTAAGATAATCAAAACCCATCTGGATGGAAAATATGCTTCTTTGAAAGTACAGCAGGTCCTTTGGATTAGATTAGTTTGGGGTTTTTCATAGAGAAACTTAAAAAAAAGCAAGGTATGTTCATAAATTGGAGACCTTCTGTGTTTGCTAAAATCATTATCTCTGGAATGTGAAAATAGAACAAAAAAGAAAAGCAAGAAGATCTCTATTTAGGATAGCACAGTTGTTAGTTTTCTGCAGAAGAACAGGGTGACATGTTGGAGATAAAAAGAGTAGAGATCAGTAAGTTTCTTCAAAGGCCACTATTACATTTTCATAAAAGCATTTCTTCCTTGGTGTGGTTAGTCAGAACATTTATCTGAACACCCAGGTTGCCTTTGGTCTATCTTCTGTATTTTTGGCATTCTTGGCTCCTAGATGAAATAGCCCTGTGGGTGAAATTGCCCTGTAGCTCTAATTCCTTTAATACAGCTCCTCTTGTTTGGTGCAGGCATACTTGGTCTTATTTGCATGGTAAAAACAAGCTCCCCAATTCCCAGGCTGTCTTGACAGACACAGGACCTCAGCTACAGTTCCACAAACATACCCAGCCTGCCTCCTGAGAGTTTATCTCCCCCTTGCTTACTAGTAACCTTACTGGTAGTAGTCAGGTATTAACTCTCAACTCCAAGTCCACATCAACAGAAAAACTTGGGAGCATAATTTAGCCACAGTATAGCACATAAAAACCTTTTAATCTGGTGTTTGAAGAATTGCAGAAATCAAGCTGTCGGATGACTTGTGGTTCTACTCCATTAACTTTAATGAGCTTGAGTTTGCAAATCTGTTGCAGTAGCTTTTTAAGATAACAATGTATTCAATATTATGTTTCCTTTAAATATATGCTGATGATACTGATGATAATTTTTAAAAAAATTAAATTTTTATTGTATCTGTGTTCCCTTCCGCTGAAGAGGAAGGGAGGAATTGTGTTTGCAAATGGTTAGAGCCACATCCTGCAGCAAAGATGTGCACGGCTTCATTATTTCATAGCAACAGGTGTGCTGGCTTAGCACCGAATAACTCTCTCATGCTCTCCCCTTCAATTATACCTCTTCCTGGAGCTGGCAGCTGCAGCATAGATCAGCCTCCTCCCCTGCTGGACTGAGCCTCAGTAATTTGTTATTCCATGTGGCTGAGGTCTGCAACCTGACCAGAAGCTCAGTGCCTTACGCAGGGGCGAGGGGAGCAAGAAGGGTGTGCATCCCCCTTTATGGTTTCAACTCCTGGCAGCCTTCCATGCTCCAGAGGGCCCAGTCCCTGCTCGTGTCTTTACTCCTGAGTGAACAGCACTCAAATGAACTTCTCTGTGGCTCTACTAGGAGCGGCTACCCTGCAAAAAAGCTGGGAGCTGCAGAGAGATCAGGTTCTGCCAGTGAGTGACTTGGAGTTGGACTAATTGGAGCACTGCAGTCTCTGTCCCACCTGATGCAGCCTTTCAGGGCTTTTCCTCCTCATTGAAGGCTGAGTGTATGCAGGGAGGATGTGAATTGGGGGCAACACTCAAAGTAAATTCTGCAATGGTATTTTTGAGACTATTTGTGTTGTATCAATACCAGTTGTATTCTTTTCCCCCCTTTTCTGTGTATATTTTGAAGAAGTTGGCATTTAATCACTTGAGGTTGAAGGAATTGGACAAAAAGCATGGGTTTGCATGAAGGACACCTGGGAAAAGGAGACTTGTTTTTATCTCAAGTTCTTCTAAACTTCGCCAGTGGTTCTGCCCAACAGGAGAAAACATGTATATATACCTTGGGAAAATCTGGCACTGCATTAATTTAATTACAGAAAACATACAGAAAATATCCTGTTCTCCTGCTATTTTAAATGGCTGTAAATCATGTGGCTTCCTCTGATGTCATGTGTGTCATTGTTTAATGTGAGGTAGGGGATGGGAAAGGTAGGTGATGTACTTTCTGCACAAATTAACTCCAGAAAAGTTAATGCTTTGACCTTCGTCCTTAGGAAGGGAAAAGATAGGAAAGCTGTGTTTTTAATGCTTGGAAAAGTAAGGAAGAATCATAAAGACAGGAAAGGGAAAAGACATTTTAACACATGAGCTCATAGTTAATTTTTTCACTGGTGATTTATTAGCCCAGCAAATGTTGACTCTGACAATTAAATAGTACTTGACCTAGCTGCAAAAAGACTTCTTGTTTTAACAGAACAAGCTTAATTCTGAGAGACCCTGATATTCAGAGAGCTTGGCTCTGGCATGTTGAGGGATCTGTGATGTCCACCTGAATACTGAGCAACTTGTTTTTAAACAGTCTTTTCCAGTGGCATGTGAGAATGGTTGTGTTGGAGCAAGGAACAATCTGCACAGCTGGAGGAGATGCAGCTTCTCCTGGGGTGTTTTGCAATTGAGAACTTCCGTAGAATGACAGACGGATGTGTTTTGTTTCAGAAAACACCATAATTAGGAACTTTGTCTGTGCCTTGTAAAGTGGAGTTGGTTTTTGACATCTAAACAGATTTACTGAGGGGTTACATCTGCCTCAAATATTTGAGATCTGTTGGAATCTCAGTGAAGTTGCTCTAAGAAATTGAGAGATCAGATTAAATCCTTAAAATCTGCTTCTGACTTGGGCAGCCTTAATTTCACTAGTGAGGGTTTAGGGTTTTTTCTTTGTATGTTCAATGAAGATTTCTGGGATCAGACTGCTCATGCATTTATGCCACTAGCAGGCAAAAAAAGGGGCTTAATTTCTCTCTTAGGCATATGCAAAAAAAAAAAAGAGCAAGGGAAACCTACTTCTTTTTAGTTAATCTGTGACTTTAGGAATAAAGAGTGGGTTTTTAGTAGGGCATTCATTTCTGTGCCTTTTAAACATGAACCTAGACCTCAGACCTGGTCTATGTGTTGAGTGGCATCCTGGTACTCTTGGAATCCAGGGCACCGAAGTAAATACCTGAGTACTGCTTCTGTAATAGCAAAGTGCTGGAAGAGTAAAGATGCCCCGGTGTCCTGGAAGAACCTGTTTGTCATGTCAAGAAAATGTTGTTTTGTTGGGGTTTTTTTTGCAATTAGTTTGTAATTCAGCCTTTTAATAAAGCAGCTGTCTCCAAAACACCTTTCTGAATCTGAATGAGAGTTATGTCTCTCTAGGCTTTTGTGTACATATGCTCCCATTCCTCCTCTGTGTGCCCAGGTGTTGGCGCCAGAGCTGGAGTCTCAAGGAGAGGGGGTGGTAGCCTTGGCTTGTTTTTCCTGGGTTTTGTTGGGTTTTTGGCACTCTCTCTTGAAGGTAGACTCTCCATGGGGATTTCTTCCAGTCCTGCTTAGCCATGAAGTTGGGAAACAGAGGTTCCAAAGAAGGAAGACATGAAGAGGACTAGCGTTTTTCTCTTCCGCTATTTTGTGCATGGACCTCCCGTCTCCCGGACCTTGCCTCTCCTCTTCTGCCCATCACCAAAAATTCCTGTGTAAAGAAGAGCTTTAAATCCTTCAGTTAACTTGGACTTTGCTGTGAGGCATTCAAAGATAGAAACTGAGGAACTGGAAAAAAGTTGATTCTTTTATCTTAGGGTATCTGGTATCATCTTCATATTCCCAGTTTGAAAGAGACCTTTGTTTCACTGCTGAGAAGGCTTCAGAAGTGTGGTGAGAGTTGTAATTCCTGATGTTTCTCTGATCCTCTAGTAGCACATAGTTGCAGCTCAATTGCTGCTCACTTGGTTTTTTTGAACTACATAATTTTGTTTAAATGGCACATTTTGTAAACTGACTTGAAGAGTTAATAACTGTTTTAATAGTAACTTGTAAGAACATAATCCAGGTTAAAAATAAAATTACAGCTGTTGGGACCAGACTGAGTTCAAGGCTTATTAGTATTGTCTTCAGAAAAAAAAATCTGTTCTTACTAAAAAGGGTTTGGGTTACAGGCCATTAGGTGATTAGTAGGATGACAAGTGCAGCAGGAGGAACTGCACGTCAGCATTGTCAGGCTCTTCCCAGCATCTCTTTGTGCATGTAAGGCTGAAGAGCAGAACTGTGGTTTGTTCTTGGCTCTTCTTTGCTGGCCCTCTGTGGAAACAAGCTCTCATCTGGCAAACCAGGGACCTGTGCAGTAACCGGATGCAAGGGCAAGACTTCTTGCTTGGACATGTGCTCCTAGGTTTGACTACCTTGTTTATGAGGCAGATGTGGATATGCTGGGGTGGGGTAGGAAGAAAGTGGGTTTTTTCCCCCCATATAGCTTCAGAACTGAGTCACTGACACTGTGGCTTTTCTCTCTTTCTCCCTTTCCAGTCCTTCCTCCGGTGCTGGTTCCGAGGCACAGCGAGTACAACCCCCAGCACAGCCTCTTGGCACAGTTCCGCAACCTGGGACAGAACGAGCCCCACATGCCGCACAACGCAACCTTCCCGGACTCTTTCCAGCAGCCCAACAGTCACCAGTTCCCCCACTCGCCCAGCAGCAGCTACCCAAACTCTCCTGGAAGCAGCAGTAGCACCTATCCACATTCTCCAGCCAGCTCAGACCCGGGAAGTCCTTTCCAGATGCCAGGTACAGTCAGCTTCCCTTCAGAAGGTAGAAGGTGGTCAGACATCACTGCTATCATGGATTTTTTGCTTAATAACACCAAATGATCAGCCAACACTTGTGTTCAATAGCAAGCTAAGAGATAAAGAGTAATAAAGAGTATAGAATCTCTTTGTCTGGTAAGATTGAAGGCTTTAATATTGTGCCTCTTTCAAACAGTTAAAACATTACAGCAGAACACTTGTGGGGTGTGGGGAGGGATCCAAAATGTTCTGGGGGCCATTTCAGTGATTAAGCCCACAAAGCATAGGGTTCAATGCACTAGAAGTGTGCTGCTAGAGATCAGAAAGAAATCGTCTTAAGTTCAGCACAAGGCTTTATTTCTGCAGAAAAAGGGTATTTCTCCAGGTGACCATGTTATTGCTGCTTGATAAACAATTTCTTCACGTAGTGGTGTAATTTCAAGAAGCAAATATACTTAATAGGCCTTTAAAAGAACTCTTCAGGCTGTTTTACTACGTAAATTCAGAGAAGAAAGAGCTTCATTTATTGACTGGTGTCTAGAAAATTCCATGAAGCTGCCATTTTTTGGTCTTTACATGTGGCTGGATAAAAAAATACTGCAGAAGCAGTCTGTGGTGGACTTCTTGATCTAAATGCTGGGAGAAGGATGCAGTACAAATGCCTACTGATGTTGTTTGCCTGTTTCCTTCAGGGGGTGAGGGAGGATATGTGTAAACAAAGCATCAAATTTGAAAAATTTGAAAAATTTGAAAATCTGTTTTGTGTTACGTGAAATTATTATCCATAGATTTCTGCTCATGATAATCATTTCAAATTTTTCTCTTGTGAGTGAAGACTACTGAATTTGCTGGAAGGAAGGAAGGAAGGAAAGAGCGCTTGTACTGACTTTTCTAAAAAATGTGAGAAGTTGCTGTGAAACCATCTGTCTTTTTTTTTTTATTTCCTTTATTTTTAACATGATTTCTGTGGTTGGGGCTCTTCTAGCAGAGATAAAGACCTCCCCTAACAAGGTCTTCCTGAATGCTGACTTGTGGAAGTTCACTTGATCTTTGAAGGTCTGTTCTGTCCACATGCCCTTAATGTCAGCAGCTGCAGTGAAGAAATTGAATTAGAGGGGAGGTCAGGATACTGAGGTCCTTGATGCTTAGCCCTGGACCGTTGTCCATCTTTCACTAATGGGGAAAGAGGCTGACTTCTGGAAAATACAAAAATAAAGGGGCAAAGCAGTCATCCTTGAAAACTTTCTGGATACTGGTTAATTTGTTGCCTGTGGCCTTGGAATCTTGTGCATAATCAACATCATGTTTGCACACACACAGACATTTAAGGCTTAGCAAAACATGAGATTCAAAATCCAGTGCAGTTTATTAAGCTTTTAACGCAACCCTGTTGCCACCTCTGTCTTCCTCTGCTGCTTTCTCATCCAGCTGAGGGTATTCAAGTAGGGGAATTAACCAGGCACCTGCCAGCATTAGATGTAAAGCTCTCAACAAAATACCTGCTAAACAATAAGTAGTTAATAAATTTCATGAACATGTGTTTTCTTAAAAAATACATTAAAAAAAAATCCAAACAAAACCACCACCCCACAAAACCCCCCAAAACTTACAAAGCATTCTTCTGCCTTTTGTTGACGCTGATTTGGTTTACAGAGTTTTGGAATCCCCTGTGATTATTTGCTGCGGTAGTTTGCAATCCATACTCTCAGTAATGGAAATAAATGTGGGATGAGCAGCAGCAGAGACAGCACAATGGTAATCTAATCCCAGCTTTTGCAGAGAAAGCTTGCAGGGATCAGGCAAGGGTTTCTCGCTCTCTGTGCAATTGAGCTAGAGGAGAGTGTCCTCTGGTGTATTGGGAAATGGTGACATTGGCAAGCTTCTAAAAAATCTTTTGGGAAGCTTTCCCAGAAGTGGAATAGGCAGCTGAAGGGCAGTGTTGGCCCGGACCCTTCAAACAGGGCCAAAACCTGGGTGTTAATGGGTGCATGGACTCGTCCTGTGCTGGTGATCCAGCCCCAAATGGGACAGGACAGAGACCCTCACAGAGAAATTCCTGGCCCAGAGGGCCACTTCTGTAGAATTTGGGTTCTTGAACACTCTACTCTGTTTCCCTAGACTGTTCCCAGTCTAGGGAAACAGAGCCAATACTTCGCACTGACAATGATAAGGGCCTGGATATAGCTGGGATGTTTAAATTCTTTGCTGGTAGAATTGTCTTGGAAACAGAAAAGCTTGAACTGAAAGTTTTCTGCTCCAATTTTTGCTCACTTTTAACATACTCAGTATCTACTTCTGGCTGGGCCCTGAGACCTCTTTGTGCCCTGATGTTTGTATGGCACTTTCAGCCTGCAAAACCGTGGGCTGGAATCACAGCTGAGCTTTCTTTTGTGGCTTTATGTGGGGGTGAAGTGGCTTGTTTTTATTGAAGTTGTGCTTAATATGCACAGTAATTCTTTGTTTTCCTTATTTGAGGTCCCTGATTGCTTTTTCAGATTTCTGGTGGGTGGAAGTTTATAGCTGAGTCAGGCTGGAAGCATTTCCAGGCTCAAACTGTTTATGTGGATATGTAGATGTGCTTTCAAGAGAGGAAAGGACTCGTGTATCTCTGCCTTTTCTATATTTAGCTGATACTCCCCCGCCCGCTTACCTGCCTCCGGAAGATCCGATGACACACGATACCTCCCAGCCCATGGACACCAACATGATGGCACCTGCAATTCCCCCTGACGTACACAGGGGAGGTAAGAACACTTCCTTCATGTTTTCTGCTTCACTCCTTAAGAGTAAAGAACCTCCAGAACTTACTAGTAATAACTAGTAATACTAGTAGTAACTTAACTAGTAATAACTAGTTAATTTTGGATGGATGTTGCTCATGAAAATTTTTGTCTGCAGAGAAGGAAAAAACACAGCCATGCAATTTTTCTTCTGTTGTTGTGAGGGATGAAATAGTAAAGCTGGAGATTGTTTAAAAATGTAAATATGTATTTAAGACTGGAATCTATCCCATGACTCTTCAAAAATGTAAAATATATGGGGTTTATTACTTTCTTGCTCCCAACTAACTCAAAGACCAAAGTAATTTTATGTTTTCTATTGGGAACTTCCACTAATCTCCGAATGGAAAAAAGTCCTATGAGGCTGCACATTTCTGCATGTGATACTAAAACTACATGAAATTACATGCAAGGAAAGGCATTTGTTTCTCTCTTATGATTACATTGATTTATTGGAGCAATGCAGTTAATGCTATAGAACACCTGCTGAATTGTGGGTGACAATAGATATGGTCAAGTATAGCTCTGCAGGCAAAGACTTGACCAGAGGAGGGATGCTAAACCATCAGTTATGTAAATGCCCAGAGGCATTTTACACAGGCACCTGGTATATCTGCATTTTTTGCCCTGAGACAGTAACTCTTAAAAAATTGTGCTTTTTGTTATGTTTCTGTCCTGAATTTTGAACTTCAGTTTTTAATAAAGTTCCCCTTCTGGTTATGGGGGCATTTATGGTTTTTTTTGGTATTTCGTGTAGTTCCACCCTCCCTTCCCATTTTTGTTTCATCTTTGAATCACGCAGTGATAACACTTGGTTCAGAATACAGCGTGCTCTGCCTGAGGTGTGGCATTGCTACAGACTTAAAGAACCTGTATTTAAATAAAGGCCTGTTGCTTTATGTAGTGTGACACAGACCTCTTTTCACACGTTGCTCGTTAAAGCCGCAGCAGCAGCCGCGACTGCTGAGTAAAGGATTCAGTGCATTCATCACCACACTGTGAGAAATGGCCCCTTCAGAGAACAATTCAGCTCACGCAGTTGTGGCCCATGCCAAGAAAGAGCAGCAAGCTGGATGCTGTGCCAGGACAATTATCAAGATCACAAGCCTATGAACAATTTAACTGTTGTGTTTTGGATTTTTTTTTTGTGTTGGTGGGTTTTTTTTGGTTTTTGGGGGGGTTTTTTGGTATTTGCTTTGCTGCTAAGCTCAATGTCTGGTTTCAGGAAGTATATCTGCCCTCTTAGAACAATTTGGATGGCTTTTGTGTTAGCCTATTTACTCTGCTTGGAATGAGTTTTGAATGTGATAAACCACATCTATAGCACTTCTGTTTTTTGTTGATCACACAGACTGCACTATGTATGTATGAATAGTTTGCAGGAATTTTGGGCCAGAAATTTACTGCCCCAAAATACATTTTATCAATCTTTATGCCTAACTGCAGACCTCTGTGTGTGTGTCCCTCTCCCAAAATGTGTGAGTACCTTAGAATTCCTCTAATATATGAGAGTTGATAAAGAGAAAAGGCTTTACAGTTTTCTTCTTGCTCTTTATCATTCAGCCATTTCAAAATAAAAATTGTGTCTATTTTCTAGTAGTTTAGTACAATGGATTTTCATCTCGGTCCCTTCATTAAAAAGAAAGACTTTCGGGTGCCTTCACATATTTATCCTGTGATTGCACTACTTTAAAAAAAAATCTGCTGCAGGTTGTAGAAAAAAAGTTTTTACTGTGAACTTACTGCACCATTTTTGTTGCAAACTTTTTAGAAGCATATTCTTCATGGTGATTTTTTAGCCTTAAGAGATTTGATTTAACAAGCTGCATCCTGTCAATGAAGTTGGGTAATTTCCATTGTTGGCCCATGCTGGGAATAGGGAGACTAAACCCACCTGCTCTGCATGACTTAAAGCAAATGTAAGGAAGTCAGTATGAAATCTGTGTGAGAGAGATATGATTAATTCTGTAAGAATAGCCAGCTGGCAAGATTTCTTCCTGACTTTGAGAACTGGGGCAAAGCTGCAGCTTTGATAATTGCTGGCATCTTTGTGGGAATTAAAAATGTAGTAACCTCCTACTAATAATTAAAGACTGTTTTTTCTTTGTCTTTTATTTTTCCTTTTTTTTTTTTTAATAGTGATATGAAGGGATAGAAAGTGCCAGAGTATCAGGAAAGATCAGCTTTTTACCAGTGTTTTTAATCAAGTTATTAGCAATAAACACTATGCTCAGGAGTTTTGCATAGTGATGTAGGATATGTTATCTTCCTCTTGATTACTTGCCACCTTTTGTATCTGCTGTGTACTGCTGGCTTGAGAAGGTTTTTTGGTTTTCTGTTTTTGTAACAAAACCTCATAGCAGTGTGATCTGTGAACAGAGGAAAATACGAGTACAAATCTTAGTTGGCTGATATCAGTAAAAACTTGGAGCTGGGAGAAGGAAACTTCTGGCCAGAAAAACAAGTTTTCCCATAATACCAGGCTGATTTTCATTTTAGCCCTTTGCTGTGTAGTTGGTATCTGCAACTTGGTGTTCTAGCAGCAAGTCCCACTTTTCTAGTCTTAGTAGTGAAATAGTGTCCTTCATTTAAAGGAAACCACATAAAGCAACCACAACCCCTTGGTAGCCTCCTTTTATTTGGAGGCAGTTTAGCAATTTTTAGCTGTATTTGGCACCTTAAGGAATGTGCTCTGGGTGGAAATGGGTATATGAAGAAGCCTGGAGTTGTTGGATACCCACTGGGAAACTCCTTGGTTAAGACCTTTGATATCATCTGGAGAAATTGTTTCCCATGCACAGTCACAAGTGTGACTTCAAGACTTGCATGTATTTCTAGTGCTTGAATGATTAGAAGTGAACCAGGAATTGCCTGTCAGCTTTCTATACAATTCCCAGCTTCAGTTAGGAGCTGCCAAGGAGGAACTTCTTGTTTCCAGTGTCTGGATAACTGCATTCTGAGAAATCCTTGCTATTACTGAACAAGTAATTCTTTTGGTGGTAAACAGTTGGAGAGCTTGCATTTGGTAGCAGCTGATGAATAAAAGGTCCTCATTAAATACTCTCTTCCTCCAGTTCCTCTGCTCTCCAGCCCAGTGTAACTGTTGGGATCCTGTGTGTGAATGCCCTGTTCATCCTTGAATCCCAAGCAGTATCTCTTCATATTCTGGATGTGCTTCATGCATGTTCTGCAGACAAATATCAATCTCTCTTAAGTTTTTTGAAGTCTCCTACTGTTCTCCCAAAAAACCCAGGAGAAAGATTTGGCCATGCTCTGAATGCTGACAGATTGATCTGCTGACTGTATATTTAAGCTGCCTTGCTGTACTTCTTTGTAAAGTGAGAAATGGTCTTTGATGCAGTTGTGTGATGCTGTTTCTTCCTGTTGCCATACAACCTTGCAGTAAGCAAACAGGTGACTTGTAGTTTGTTAGGAAAATGAACTGAAGTAGAAATCCATCTACTGAATAGGAAAGAAAGCTGAGTTGTACAGTTGCAGCATTTCTCTGCTGTCTGGGCCTGCACTGTGGCATGTTGTAAGAAAATGAGGCAGGGATATTGCAGCACTGCTTGGGATGTGCCCAGGAACTTTCTGCTCTTTTCTGCTCATACCTAGTGCCAGCCTTTGTCTCTTCTGAGTCTTGAATAATTATTCTACTCTACGTAGCCTAAATCTGCAGGGTTATGACCCTTTACACCTCAAGCCAGTGTTCCAGCACTGTTGGGCTGTAAGGTTTCCATTGTGGCTTTCCAGATGTCCAGGCAGTTGCTTACGAAGAGCCGAAGCACTGGTGCTCCATCGTCTACTATGAGCTGAACAACCGCGTCGGGGAGGCTTTCCATGCATCCTCCACCAGCATCCTGGTGGATGGCTTCACTGACCCCTCAAACAACAAGAACAGGTTCTGCCTGGGGCTGCTCTCCAACGTCAACCGCAACTCCACTATTGAGAACACGAGGCGGCACATTGGCAAAGGTGAGTTTGGGATCTGCCCGTCCGTTTTCGAGGTGGGTGGCACTTCCCGAGACACAACAACCTGGGCCACTTCCCTCAAGAGTAAGCTGCTCTTCCCCAGGATGTGGGAGAAGCGCTTGTGTTGGTAAACATATAATTTTCTGGCCTAGTCTTATAAACAAAGTATTGTTCCTACCTGGTGTGTAATTACAGGAAGCTTTTACCCTTAATCAATTTTTAATTGCCTGAAGGCTATCAAAATCTAAATTGGAATGAGAGGTTAAGGCAGTTTGTCTAATGAAATGGTCTTGATTTATCTTGATTATTGCTGTATATGGAAATCCGAATTGTGGTTCTTGGCACCAAATCTATTAGGTAGCCTTAGTTCTAACATAAATTAGCTATCCAAACACGTATTTTGGGAGATTACCTGCTAAATCAGTTTATTCCAAATGCATTTTTCACAGGCTGGTGATTCCTTCCATGGGAATTTTTTGCTTCCCTTCTATGTCTGTGACAGTCTTGCAAAAGAGAAAATCTTCACCTTTATGCCTGACTAATACAGTCCTCTTTTCTGAGAACTCACCTGTAATGCAAATGGCAGGCAAAGCTGACATTGCCCCCTGCTATGGGCCATTCCTGCAAGCTAAATCTTTTAGGTATTTACATTATTTATAAACTATAAATTTTCTGAGACAGTTGAAGGTTCAGCATGCTTTGCCCAAGCAATGGGGTGGGTGTTTTATGTGCCAGTTCATGAGAGGAGGAAAGAATTGAAGCTGAAGAGAACTGTCAGGTCCTTGAGTCTGAGCCCCCAGTCTGGAGAGCTTTTCTCTTTATGAGAACTCAGGCAGCTCTCAGCAGTGCACTACACCTGTGTTATGCCATTCAAGTGCTAATACTTCTTCCTTCTTTTCCTCCCCATCCATCTTCCCAAGTATCAGGATATTTATTTAACACCTCATTCATTTTTCCTGTTAAGAGTAACCCAGCTGCAGGCAGAGTTCTGCTGAAGCACTTAACTGCGTGTGTACCAAAGCAGAGTGTGGGAGAGACAAGGATGCAGTTGAATAAGTAAATGTGTACAAGTGATGGTTATGTAGAACTGTTAGCCTTTGAGAAAGAAGGAGTAAATCCCAAACTTGAAGACATAGCCATAAATGTTTTCGCAGATCAGGCAGGAATATGTATGTACCCACACAGTCAGTGGCAGAATCTTACATGAGAGATCACAGTCAAGGCTTTCTTAGTGGACTGCAGCTGAGTTTTTAAATTCTGTGTGTTCACCTCTGTGATTTGTGACATTGTGGGAGGTGAAAGGTTTAAGTAGCAAATAAACCATTTTTAAACACGGAATGTAAATTTTTGTGCTTTCTCAAAACCTTTGGAATTGACTCCTACTGACACAAAGGTTCTCTATATGCTGCTCTTCTGGGGCTTTGCTGCTGTGGAAGACAGGTGAGGGAGTAGGCACTAGAAGGGGAAAGGAGTGTAAAATTCATGTGTACCCTCATTTGGCAGATAAGTCTGAGGAAGTTGAAGGCCTTTTTTTTTTCCCCACCTTGCCTTCTGGAATTAAAGCTAGCTGACAAAACTCGTGCTACCCAAATTAGCATTCAAGACTTTTCCAGAGAATCAAGCTTGGGGGCTGCTTTAGTATCTACAAATGATGCAGCAGGTTTCTGCTCTCTCTGCTTGATTCCCAATTACTGCTTTACTTAAGTATAATAAGAAAAAGTTCAAGTGGTCAGGTTGTCCAATGGAAGGCATCAAAACTACTGTGCTTGCTAGGTTAGCATTGTTGAATATACAACATGTTGTTTCCCTTTAGATATATACATACATACATACATACATATACACATACATATATACATACATACATAACCTTCTTTCAGATTGCCTGCTGATCAAAGAGAAAAGTGAAAATGAAGTTTGAAGGCAGATGATATTCTGATATGCAATTAAGGTTTATCTGTTTAAGCAGAAGCCTATCTCTGTGGAGACAGAGCATGGAAACAGACAGAGAGTGTGAATTTGCCAACCCTCCTTACACCCACGTTCTCCTTGCAGGGGTCCATCTCTACTACGTTGGTGGGGAGGTGTACGCCGAGTGTCTGAGCGACAGCAGCATCTTTGTGCAAAGTCGGAACTGCAACTACCACCATGGCTTCCATCCCACCACGGTCTGCAAAATCCCCAGTGGCTGCAGTCTGAAGATTTTCAATAATCAAGAGTTTGCTCAGCTCCTGGCTCAGTCTGTGAACCATGGCTTTGAGACAGTGTATGAGCTTACTAAGATGTGCACTCTCCGGATGAGTTTTGTAAAGGTATGCGAGCACTTGCTTGAGATTATTTTGTAAGCAAAGTAAATTATTTTTTCTTAATGTCATGATTTTGAATGGTCCAGTAACTCCCTTCATCAGCCTATTAATGGCTGCTGAATTTTAAGGATGGAATGCTCATTAGGTCTAAAACAGATCTTAGTGAAACAAAGTATTTGTGGACAGAAATCCATCTGACCCACATACTTAGAAACCTTGGGATGACTTGCAGAAGATGTTTCTTCATATAAGTCCTCTAAATCTTGACCAGCAACTCCCAAATTAGGAGCTGCAGTCATTATTTAGAATAATATGCATACCTTTCTATTCTAGGAAGGCATGCAAGGTCAGGATTTGGGATGTGGCTATTGTGTGAGTGTCAGCACAGGTACTGATATAAAAGGGCTGGTCCTTATATGAAAGTAATCAAATGAAGATGGTGAGATCCTGCAGTGCTCTTCACCATGGGAGGATGGGAACTTTCTGATGTGTTAAGACAGGGGTTCCTAAAATGGAATAGGCTGTTTACAGCTTTGCAGCTTACAGAGTTGTAGGGCAGTGTTGCCTAAACAGTCAAACAGGATCTCTTGTGTATTGGAAGTAGTGGTGCACAGTGTTCAGAGCTGCTGCCACCTGTGCTGGGAGCTGGGAAATCCCTTCATTGGGATATGGATATGGAGCAGAGCAAACTGTACCTCCACATGTCATAGTCTTCTCTTCAGACCTGCCCCCAAAATGGTTCACATACAAAACAATTTTGAATGTTTTTAGATATGTTGAATGTTTTGAATGTTTTTAGATATCTCTTTATATCTTCGGTAATTACTATAACAGAAAAAAAACTTTATTGAGAAATAGCCTGATGGGAAATGACCATGCCCTCTTTCTCCAAGAAGGAATGCTTCTGACTTACTGCTTAGTTTATTGTCTCCATCCTGAGAATGATACTTTGGTTCTTGTCAAACAGATGCCTCACCCCCATTTCCACATCAGTCTGTCACCTCATCTTTTAATTTTTTGATCTGTTTGGCAGCATCTCCCCTGAATTTCTTCTATTTTCAGTCTTGGAAGAGAAGATTTGAATATCCCCCTCTTCAGAGGCTTTATAGGGACCTCAGGCAGCTGGCAGTGATGTATGGGGAAATTTTGCACTGCCACAGGTTATATCTTTAAAGACTTCTATTCCAAGAGTTCTGGAACAATACTTTTTCCACATTTATGATTTCTTTAGCTTCTGACTGGTTTTTTGAAATGTGATAATGGTGGGTGCTATGCCACCCTGCTGATAATGACTGTCTAAAGCTATTCTGGTAAGAAGTATGCTTCTCACATATTTAATATTATAATGTAAGGTCATTTGTTTTTCTTTCCCCACTTATGATTCTGTTTCCAGGGCTGGGGAGCTGAGTATCATCGCCAGGATGTAACGAGCACTCCATGCTGGATAGAGATACACCTCCATGGTCCCCTTCAGTGGCTGGATAAAGTACTTACTCAGATGGGCTCTCCTCATAATCCTATTTCTTCAGTGTCTTAAAAGGTCCCAAGCTCCTGCATTTTGGAAACAGCTGAGCCTTGCATGTACTTGAAAGATGTATGAGTCAGACACACATTTTTATATTTCCCCCCTCAACTGGCAACAGCTGAAAAAGAGCCATGAAAACACTTGACTTCTGTGACCAACTGTTGGATTCAGAAAACAAAGATAAATAAACCCCTTTGACATACCGCTGGTATAAAGAATTCTAGTTTACATTGTAATGTACTATTGTGGAGTTGATTTGCAGGGCTTAGTACAAGAGGGATGACAGAGCCAAAGCCAAACTCAGTGTGCTGGACCGAGTTCCCAAAGGATTCTTCTGTAGCCGACACTCTTAAGGTTCTCCTTCCTCACATTCAGCACTCACTGCTTTCCCCCTTGTCCTCTGGAGCCAAGAGTGGATGTTGGCCACGTCTGCTTTTTTGCAGCCTCTCTTCATTACTTCTTAAAAACATGAAATTGATGGTTGCTGTTCTCTTTGAAAGTAAAGGAAATCATAAGGTTTAATCTCAGTAACTGTGTGCTATCTCTGAAATTGTGTCCTGACCATACTGCTGTAAGAATGTTAGGTATGTTCTTTTGCTAAATGTATGTATGGTGTATTTGAAAGTTTAGAAATAAATTAGATTTAGACCATAAAGGAATTAGGAATATTTGAATGGGGGGAGGTGGGAGTGGGAGGGGAAAATGACAATGAAATGTAGAATATATTGTAAACATAGCCTGTTAGTTTAAACTGAGGTCTGAATTTTGTTGTGCATTTTGTTTTCGTAGTGGCTTCATCTTGTTAGTTCTGACTATTTTTGCCTCTTCCTTTTCCCCCAAAGCAATTGTGCAGCTTCTTTTACCCATGAAGAGGACAAAATGATTAATTACTGCAGTTTGAAGGCTGCAGCTCTATGTATTTCAAGACAAATTTGTACAGAATGCTCTTAAACTTTTGAGCAGTTTTATACAGTTTATGTAACAAAAGTAGGCTTTTAATTTTGTGAGAGAATCTTCTTTTGCCAAACCTAGTAACTGTTAATTGTTTGGAGGACTTCAATATCCCTGTGGGGGGTCTATTTCAAACTTTAAAAAATATATATATTTTAATTTTTTTTTTT
>VZTN01028519.1:0-14128 GCA_013400515.1 Erpornis zantholeuca
CACTTTTGTTGTTTCCCACAGGTATTCAGTTGGGTTTTCTCCAGTTGATTGTTCGGTGGAGGGAGTGAGACTGCTTTTAAAAGCTTTGCAAGAGTTGCANTGAGACTGCTTTTAAAAGCTTTGCAAGAGTTGCATTCTGTGAGTTGGGCATTTGAGTTACTTTTTTCCTTCCTTTTTTTCTCAGGGTTTTAGTAGGCTTCTGCTTTTTGCCCTGGAGCAGTAAGTCTTATCAGTTTGCTCCTTTTGTTCCAGTGATTTTTATTCTGAACATGATCGAATTCAGTGGCAAGTAATGCCATTGCTTTTCTTTGCACTGGCCACGTAGGACAGGCCTTTTCCCGTAATGTTTTCCTATAGCCCCCACAGATGAGGCTGCATGATAAAAACATCAGCCTGCATAGCGACAGTACCAGTCACACAAGGCAGCAGCTGCAGAATTGGCCTCGGGATTGGAACATGCCAATTCTAGTTCTCTACAATAAACCACAAGATAGGAGCTGCCGAATTGGCTTCAGGACTGAAACCTGCCAATTTTGGCTTTTCACAACAAAACACACAAAAGGTACAGGTGCATGTTCCCCTCCAACCAGAAGCCTTTTTGGCTCTGCACAAACACCACACAACAGGAGCCTAACAGCGCCACACAAAACACCAAGCAGAAAAGGGAACTAAACGCCCAAATCTGTTAACCACAATGTCCACAATTCCTAAAAACTCTGCATCTCCTTTGGTATTGCTTTTGCCTTTTCCTCATCCCTTCTTATACACACTTGCTGTACCTTTCTAACCAGTCCCTCGCAAATCTCTCACTCTTCTCTGCCACTCTCCCCTTACTTTAACCTTTATTTTCTGCCAAGTCCTCTGGCAGTTTGGACACCACCCGCTCCTTCTAGTAGAAGCACAATACCACTTTCTTTCACAATTAATACATGCACACGAAGTCCAAGCTTCATGACTGTTTTCACTCACTTAA
Source organism: Erpornis zantholeuca (assembly GCA_013400515.1). NCBI lineage: Eukaryota > Metazoa > Chordata > Aves > Passeriformes > Timaliidae > Erpornis > Erpornis zantholeuca. The sequence goes on from VZTN01028519.1 coordinate 974, forward strand.
ACACAGGATTTCAAAAAGGAAATCAGATGGAGCTATTTTAGAAAGGTGTTAAGTGTTCTCAATTCAATAACCAAAATCTTTCTCCCCCAATAACACAATCCACCTCTCTTTGGATAACAAGACTGGACAAACTGACAGTTTATATGGTTTATACTTACTCATTCTCCCACTTATTCCACAATAAAAACTCATAATAACACAGTAAAAAAATAGCAACATGGCTATGACATGACAGTGCAGTCCAAGCCTTGGGGCCTCTAACCCCTCAAAGGTACCTTTCCTTTTGTAAGGAAATGATCCTTGTCCCCTCTATCTTGAGATAAGGGCAAATTTGGCTTCTTAGGTTTTGTAATTAACATCTGCTGTCTGAACTAACATTTGCTGTCTCCCAATGGTTAACTGAGGTTACATGAGTTAGCCATTGATTTCCCCTTCCTCACCAGGAATACCTGAACAGCTGCCTGTCCATGGGAAGCAATGAATGTTGTTTACCTTTCCTTGTGTACATGCCTTTTACTTCATCTGTTATATTGTCTTTATCTCAATTCACAAGATTTCTCTGATTCTCCCCCCATCTGAAGCTTAAGCTGGCTAGTCCTGATTCAAGGACTTCAGAACACACTGACTCACTATGCTACTTTTTTCTATACTGCTTCTTGGAACTTTACAGTGATGGCAAAATATCTTCACGTCTTTCTGAAATATGACTTGCAGATATGCTTTCAAATGAATCATGTCTATCTTGACAGATGGGGCCAATCTTGCACAATTCTGTGAACGAAATTTCACAAGAAAAAAACAAGACTCATTGAATTCCCCAAAACAATGGATAACCAAGGACTATCATGCTCCCTGATGAAGCTTACAAGAACATCGGTGTGGCTTGCAATTGCTCAGCAATTGCTAGGGTCATTTCCCAATCAGTGTTTGAGTTAGAGATGCCCTTTTAACATGGTTGTTACCCTGCTAGCACCACTTTTTTTCCATCTGAGGACTCTGCTGCATGACCTCATTGAAGTGTAAGCCAATAAGAAAGTGTATTTTGGCCATCAGAGTAGTAAAAAAGGGTTACAAAGGAATTAAAATAAAGATTCAGATTTATTTTAGGTCATGATTATGGGAACACACAAGCTGAAAGGCAGTAACAACAAATAATCTGAGAGAAAAGGAATTTTAAAAAGCCTTTGAGTGCTGAGTCTGCTAGCTTTATGAAATTAAAGCACTTGGAAGGAAATGATATTGCCTAGTGTGTTATGGCTGCTGCTAGCATGGCTTAGTCAACCGTCACAAGGGAGGTGTTCAGAAGGTATCTTTTTAATAGAATTTTTCAAATGGTGTGTTATTATGAGAAAAAAAACCGCACTACTCTCAGTAACAGACTGTTAGTACTATCAGCCAAATAGTCGTCATCTGCCCAGCCTCCCAGAACAAAAAAATCTCTATTATACAGATGTAACATATCTAGTGTTGTGCATGTGGCTGCATATATTTGGAGCCTGCCCCATAATTCTGACAACTCAGGCTGGACAGATCAGACAGAGAGATTATTCACAGAGAAGGCAAGGATGCCACAATATGACTCCAAAGAACAGGAATGCTATACCTTTCTTTTCTTATTCCTGCTTCTTTCTTCACAAATAAGAAAGATTGTATTTTATTTTATTTTCAATGTCATATGTTTTTTGAATATAAAAAATAGCTCTCCTGCATTCAAACCAGACAAGGGAAAGCAACTTCAGCTGAAGTTGAATATCACAGAAACTTACAAATACATAGCCAAGAAATTAAAAACAAATTTTTTGAAGTGTCATTGCCAAATTAATATTTACTTAGTTATTTAAATGCAGGTTATAAACAAACAGTTTCAAATACTGTGCCTGAATCTCTGTTCTGTTTTCAGTTTTCCTGTGTTTTCCCATTTTTTACCATGCTTTCCTCCATTGCTCTCATGAAGAAGATCTACACCAATGATCAGGAAGCATACTAATTTACTCCTCTGTGGATGCAATGAAACGGACTTTAAAAGTCACGGCATGAACCATGGATTTCAAAATGGTCTGTACAAGCTGTAGCGGACCACTTGTACCTGTCTCACAATAGGACTCTGCCTCAGAAAACTGAAATTAATCCTAATGACTGAGGGAAGAGATGGAAGTTATGTCTGCTGTACTTTGGGGCTTTGACTTCTGAGGAAGTACGAATGTAAAATATTTTATCTAGTATCCTAAAGATGAGAGAGAAGGATCAGGTATGTTCAGACTTGTGTTCTACAAGCTCAATGCATTTTGTGGTTGCTTTGCTTTAAAACTCAAACTTCTGGTAATATAAGGTGCAAGAGCCAAATGGGCATCAATTGCTTTCAAAATACCCATCTGCTGCTGCAAAACTTACATGAATTGTTACACAGCAACCTATATTTCCTCTTGCAGTTGGAATCCCTGGGTTACTGCTGTTTGCTCTGTGTGTTGTCCTTGACAGAGTAAAAAATCCTGTTGTGATGCCACAGCTTTGCCCCATAGATGTTAGAGCTCCCTGTAAAATGTGCTTATATAAATGCTATTTTCAGATGGTTATGACATAGAAAATGTGGTTATACCTGAATGAAACATCACTTCTCCCTCCCATTCTCCACTCAAACTGAACCACTGATTAGCATCTACCCTTTCATTGACAGTGTTTAACCATTTAGTATGAAATGGTAACTCCGGAAACTACAGCTTTGATTAAAAATGATCTGAAATGTTACACCGGGTATGTGATAAGGTGAAATATTTCAGTTTATGGTACATGGAGACAGTATTTTTAAGTGGCAGTATATGTTCCAGTAACTGAAATGTAGTGCAGAGTAATAGCTGATTACAGGCTTTTACACTGGTGTTTTTCTAAACAGCTATTTTAATAGTATGGAACCTGACATTAATATACAGTTTTTGTAGAAAAACTGTAGAGCTTTGCTTATAAGTACCATACTGGTCTTGAATTTTTTTCCTTTCCTTTTTGCCATTTTCTGACAACTGGCAAATATTATTCATTTAGAGGTACAGTTATTTTTCTCATTCAAGAATTACAGTGAGGAACAGACAAGATTAATAAAGCTGTTTGGTAATGCAAAGAAGCCAAATTGTGATTTCTTGGTATCATTGTGTACTAAAATTTTTCAGATTTACAATTCCATCTGGAAATGGAGAAGGACTGTTGCTGCTGACACACTTCCTCTTTTGATATCACAACAGTGTGTAAAGCAATTTGCCTTTCTTTGTAAATTCTTCTCTTCTGGCAAATAAGGTGATTTTAAAGCAAAGGGATTGTATTCTCAGCTGTGGCTTACAATTACTGAGAATTTGAAAATTTAAGGGAAGCAATGTCATGTTCCACTCCTCCATGTGTGAGGAGTTCTTTTAAAAATCGATGGTCAGGAACAAAATTAAGTCAAAGAGGCAAACATTGTATCTGTGAAATGTTTATTGATAACTAAAGACAGAAGGGGGGAGAGGGAGAGGGNGAAGGAATAACAAGAGGGGGAAGAGAAATAAGAGGAAGGAGAGGAAGAGAAAGGAGGAGAGGAGGAATAACAAGAGGAGGAAGAGAGATAAGAGGAACGAGAGGGAGAGGGAGAGGGAGAGGGAGAGGGAGAGGGAGAAGATGAGCATGTTACCACCAGAGGCCTGGGTGTGGCATTGATATCCATGAGGTGGGGGGTGTGCATGCTGCCTGCCTGGGGGGATGGCTTCTGCCGTGATGGGCGACTGGACATGAGGTGAGGGGACACTTGGGCATGAGGTTCAGAAGCCTGGACAGGGTCATGTCAATGACCACAGCAGAGGGCTGGCTCAGAGGTGGGCAGGGTTGGACGCATGTGACTCAGGCAGGAACACAGAGACAAAGCAGGCTGGGTGTTGGTCAGGGAAACAGGTGTGAGAAACAAAGCCCACTCATCTTAAAGAGGTAATAGAAGTTTATTGGGAAACAAAGTCAATAAAGCAAAAGAAACAGTGCTGAGCAAGTGATTGTAGTCAGAAGCATGCCGTCACATGAGAAACTTCAGGTTTATATACTCTTGGTATTCCATCAGCCACATACGTATTCATAAGTCAGAATACATATTCAGAACTCTTCAGAAACTATTTAACATTTTCTTACAACTGATTAACATGTTCTCTTCCCCATCCAGCCTTTTTAGAGCATGCACAGTTTAACTTGAGGGTCTTTGAGGGGCATGTCAGGGATGAAGCCAAAACTCTTCCTCACAGAGATCTTTGAACTTGGGCTCTCTGGACAAGCTCCAGCAGATGGCAGATTCCCATTACGCTCCCTTGTTAAGTGTCATCCAATCAGGTTAGCAGGTTACCTCCCCTCCCCCATTAAGTGTCATCCAATCAGGTTAGCAGGTTACCTCCGCTCCCTCATTAAGTGTCANACAGCAAAACCAGCTTTTAACATTTGCAGAAGCCAATACTTCAAAGCACATTTATCACACAGGGAGGCAGGACAGATGTGAGGGTAAGCAGGAGCCAGTGAGGGCAGAAGAGTCAAAAGGCAGGCTGCGCCTAGGGCAAAGAGCATAGACATGAAAACCCCTGACTCAAAAGCAAGTTTTGAAAAGCAAGTCTCAGCCCCTTGAACCACCAAGCCTCTGAAGTAAAACCACAGTCTCAAAAAATCCTTAATCCAAAAGCCCATATTCAAAAAGCATGTTTGAAAAAGGTGCCAAACAGCGTAAGACCCGAAAGCACTTGTAGCTTGGGGTGCGGTTGCTTTTTATGCCCCCTGGCCCCTGCCAAAGCCCGCCTGCTGACAGGAGACCATTGGCCCAGTCCAACCTTTCGCCATCTGATCGGAGAAGACCCCTCTGGGGAGTTCAGTGTCTCCTACTGCCTGTCCCATGGGAGGTGTTGCCAGGCAAAGTCCTCCCAGAGACAAGGTATCTTCTGGTTGCCTCCTGCACATGGCACCCCTCCTGCACATGTGCAACCCCTCCCCCATGTGCCTCTGACAATCAATGTTAAGACAAACTAAAACTTAAGTTGGCTCCTCACAAGCCGTCAGAATTAAGTTGAACTACCTCTCATGGCATTACTTATTCTATGGTTTCCAAATCCCTTTCTCAAAAGTATCAGTGAATTTTCAGTTTAAACATAGAAAATAATAACTTAGATACCACTAATGTAAGAAACAAGCTCACATAATAAAATTTACCTGAGGACAAAGTCAGTGGAGCAGAGCTTTATTATAGTGCTGGGCGCATCACTGGAGTTAATACACGCCATCTGAGGCTACAAGATTTCTTTTTATAAATTTGTTATTGGAGTAATCTGTTACATATGTATTATGGTTTCACAAAAGGGGAGGGGATATTATAATAGCTTCAGAGAACTTATTTACATAGATCCGCCTTTATTTCCATCTGGTGGCTCATGCAGTGTCCTCTGGTGGTTGTATTTGGTAGTTGTCAGATGAAGGCTTGTAGTCTTCCTCGGGGTTGAACATTTTACCTCTTTCTTGTGGGAATGCGCAGATCTATCTTGCAGGTCTCAGCAACTTTCACAACCTTCTTGTGAAAGTTTTGTGCCCATTTATCCATGGGTAAAGTCCTTTTTGTGGTTTTCGATTCCCTGTGTTCTTACGACACTGCTCTCAACTGGATCTGATCTTACTATTCTCTTTTTACACAATTCACTTACACTGTCAGGAGTTACCATTTAACTATTGAAAAAATTCCTGTTTATACAACCTACCTGATTATGTTACAACAAAGATGGTGAAAGGAAAATCTTTTATATTTCTCTGTTTTCACACTGAAATGTTTTGGTGGAAAGTTTTTATTTGACTATTTTATTCATGTTTTACTGTTGTCATTAAGTATTATTTTTATGTATAATGCTAATATTATTAATTTTTTTAATGGATCAATGTAAATAAAGAATTTTCTAATATAGATAAATGTCACTATTTCTACAAAAACTTTGGACTTAGGGGAAACAATTTTTTAGCAGAAAATGTTTTTCTGGTATCTATTTTATACAGCTTTTAAATGTATTTTTTTACTACTAGAAAGATCTCTGACCTTCCTTATTTTCAAATTCTTTTTTAATAAAATTGCCCTTGAGCAGTAGATATTTTAGATAAACTTGACAACATGGTAATGTCAACAAATTTCAATCTTGTCTGATAAAACAGCATCATATGATGTATCATTAATTTTCATTTGGAATATGAATAGATTTGTTTGTATAAATAGTTAAGAACAACATATAAAATGTCTTTAATATAACTTGTTTTTCCATACTGATCTATTTGGTGAATTGTAGTAGCATAAATGTTTTCCCTTTGGTTTTATGATAACATTATATATTTCTATGTATCTGTGTTAGTTTAACACAGCCTGGATTTTTGGTGAGGGCAGGGGAAGCCACAGAGATGGCTTCCGTGAGAAGCTGCTGGAAGTTCCTGCTATGTCCTACAGAGCCCATCTCTGATGGCTCTGAGGATGGATATGCTGCCGGCCCAATTAGAAGTTCATCATGCCTCTGTGATGACATATCTAAGAAGGAAAAAAACTGGAAGCAGTTCTTCTGAGGGGTGGGGAGGCACTGTGGCCGGGGCCATCCTGGCACCATGAGCGGCCATGCGGCTGCCACCATCTCCACATGGCTTGCAGTGAACTTTGCCTGCTTTGTCGCTTTTAGTCAGCTGTGCTTTGAGCAGAAGGTCAGAGATGGGGGCAGCAGCTTCTTTAAGGCACTCTACATTAAGAGAGGTACTTAATGGTCCTGGCACTGTGATGGACAACGGAAACACGGCAAGCGTTTTCCCCAACATGGAACCCAGACAAGATCAATTTGTCAGCACTACAAAATCCTACAGAAACCTTTGAACTAGTGGAATTTTTTGACAACAGTACATATGAGCAGCAATTTTTTCCTCTTAGTTGGAGAAAGAGGAGGAAGTGAGGACATGTAGGGAAAGACAAAATGGCGGGACCAAGGTCAATAGAAAGAAGGAGGGGGAGGAGGTGCTCCAAATGTTGAAATCGAGATTTCTCTGCAAGCCATGGTCAGGACTATAATAAACAAACTGTCTCCCTTCAATTCATGAAGTCCATGGGAGGATGCAGAGATCCACCCGCAGCCCGTGAAAAAGGTGCTCATGCTGGAGAAGGTGGATGCTAAAATATGCTGTAATCCAGTGAGGGTCCTGAAGAGAGATAGAGGACCTTTGCTTCCAGGTGATAAAGAGGGCCCTTGCTTCCAAACTAGAGCAGCTTATCCTTAAAAGACTACACCCCATGAACAAAAATGACCCATGCCATGCAGTTTTGGGAAGACTGTTTTGCCTGTGGGAGGGACTCACATTATGGCAAGTCGGACGGGACTGCTGCTTGTGAGAGTAGAACCGTGCTGAAAAAGTTCATGGAAAACTGTCTCCCATGGGAGGAACCCCATGACATAGCAAAAAAAAGAGTCTCCTCTCCGAATGAACAAAAAAAAATATTTCAGGTGACAGACTGACTGAAAACCCTGTGTCCTTTTCCGCAAAAAGGATTTTGCTGGGGAAGGGGGGGCTGGGATGAAAAAGGTGTTTTAAGGGTTATGTTCTCATCATCCTCTTCTGATTCTGTTAATAATAAATATTCTTTATGCTGTTTAAGTTTAAGCTTGTTTTGCCTTTAGAGTGTTTTCTCCTAATCCTTATCTAAACTCAGGAGCCCTTTGATTTTTTCCTCATCCTCTACTCAGCTATAGCAGAGGAGAATGAATGAATGAATGGTTTTCATGAATGCCTGGCTTTTGGCCAGTCATGACAGTGTCCAAAGATTACTTTAGTCTAGGAGACTGAGTAGTAAAACTAGTAAGATTGCCCTCTTTGCTCTGAGAGGGCAAAGGAGAGAGAAGTATCTATAGGTCTATAAAATTTATTAATTTTTATATATGATGAAAGGGAAATATCATTTTTCTGTTTCAAAAAAACTCCCAAAATACATCAGTGGGGTACTGTTGGAGATTGAGAAGCTCCCCATTCTTTCTTTTTTTTTGTTTCCCCTCTCCTCTCCTAAAGGAATTTTTCCCCATGTTTGGTTGCTAGGGAACAAATGGCTGGGTACTTAAGAGAAACAAAGGGACATGGCCACGGAGAGGGGCCCGGCCCTCCTTTTTGCCTGGAGCTGTTCTCATTGAGCAGAAACTGGAACTGGGCGGGATTTTGAACTGGCAAAGGGGGGCGAGATACAGCCTGGCGGCAGTTTCGCTGGCATCTGGAGGAGAGAGAGNGTCCCCGAGGGTCCTTCCCCGCTGCCCCAGGGGGGTTGTGAGTTTACTCTCTGCCTCCGCCATTCCTGTGAGGGCCGAGCTGGCTCCGGAGCGCCCCCTGCAGCCGCGGGGGAATATCGCTGCCTGACAGCCCAGCGAGGCTGCACCGGACTCTGCTCTGTTTGGTATCACCACCAGGGTTACTGCTGTTTGTTTGCCTTGCTTTATATATGTGTTTATATAATCATTAGTAAAGAACTGTTATTCCCATTTCCCATATCTCTGCCTGAAAGCCCTTGATTTCAAAATTATAATAATTCGGAGGGGAGGGGTTTGCTTTTTCTATTCCAAGGGAGGTTTCTGCCTTCCTTAGCAGACCTGTCTTTCAAACTAAGACAGGTACATAAGTGACAAGTTTTTTTAATGGGAAGAGTAATTGAACATAGAAAATAATGCTACTTTGTTACACTGGTACAAATGAGAATGTCAAAGAAATATGACTGGTAAAACAGAGACTAGATCAATTTCTGAAACAGGGGCTTAATGGCACCTATCAAGCACATTGCTTCCCCCATATCAAGGTTTCCCTAATTCAGTGATTGACAGAAGAATGCATCAGAGGAATTTAATGTCATGTATGTAATTTTTTTTCCCCTAAATATCAATTGCCAGTAATTTATCAATATCATCATCTCGATGGGTAGCTCTAGTGAAAAGTATGAAAAATCTTAGAAATTGAAAAGAATTTACTATAAGAGAAACATGTGGTTGAATAACTCTTGAATGAGATAGCAATTTGAACCAATTTATGCTGGCACAGTTTGCCTAGAGCAGTTGTCAGTGTCCAATCCATGGACAAGGCTAGGTCATACAGAGCTCTGAGCAAACTGGTCTAGTGGAAAGTGTTGGAACTAGATGATCTTTAAGGTTCCTTTAAACCTGAACCCTTCTATGAATTTATGACTCTGTGATATTTTTTTGGTTTTTTTAATTAATATACTGCTATTTCAACTTGAACATCTTTCCCAAACAGAAGAAACATCAGAAGAGTTTTTTTAGGAAGGTGATCCCAGATTACAGTTACCTGTGTTCATGGAGAGGAAAATTCCACCTTATAAAAAACATTTTGTCTTTGGTGAAAATCAAATAAAACTAACCAGCACTAAAGTCTCAGGGTGTTTTGATTTGTTCTGAGAAAGGAAATTCCAGCATCTTGGGTAACTGATGGGCCAATGAAATCATGGCATAAAAAACTGAGAAGAAAGAAATTGTAGAATTGAGATTATATAAGAATATTTTTATGGTCCAACTTCATTAATTTTTTTTCCTGCAATACCTAGTAAACAGTGGTAACACAGGACTTTGTTAATCTTTCCTTAACATTACAGTATGAGAAATAACTCCTTGCCAGACAATCTTCCAAAATCAACCAAATGAATGAACAAACTAAACTTGACAAAACCAGACTTCCCTGGGCCTGAGAGTTCTGGTTCTGTTGAAATTGGGGAAAAATGTGAGAGTGTGGGTCAGGATGTAACTCTCATGATGTCTTTAAAGAAGCAGAAGAGAACAGAACTGTCTGTAAAAGAATACTCCAATGTAAAAACAGTATCTAGAATTATCACATTAGTAACCTCACAAATACATTTGTGTATATGTGGACTTAGTAAAAACCCAATACAGCAATTACATTTTAAAATACATTTAAAAATATTCAATCTCAATAACTGTAATTTTTAGTTTTGTAAACAGATAGTATGAGACTTTAATAAAAATATTTAGTGAAAATAGCATCAATTAATTTCTATTCATATTAAAATATTAATCAAAGGCAGAATTATGTTTTCCTTTCAGTTAAAATAAATGATTAGCTAATCCTCTTCCCAAAGCAAACGTTAGTCAACTAGGTTACTGCTTTGTAAAATACTGCAGCATTTAACATTTCTATACTTTTAAAACAAAACAGTTCAGTTATTAGTGATTTGTCTTTTTATAGAATTTGGGAAGGATGCTTTTTTACAGTTCTGGTATAATAAAACTTTAACATCATATTTACTGAGATAGCTATGAGTAAAGAAGAACTGCCCCAAATCAATTTCTGATTTACACTTTGTGGTGAAAGTAAGCAAGGTTAATGAGTTCTGAACACTCTGGTCTTTTGAGAGGGATTCTTTTTTCTCAAATCTTTATTAGAAAAATTACTGGACATGTTTAAAAAGGACAGGTGAAAGCCAAAACTTGAAAGAGAGCCAAATAACTTATTTTTATGATGTCTTTTTTTTAGGATGACTAGCTTTGTGAACCTTTTTAAAATTTCCAAACAATTAGTAACTGTCCTGTTATGTAAGTATGAAATTGTTATGTAATCTATCTTTATGAATATAAATAGTACCAGAATACTATAATTGAGGAGCTGTATTCTAATCGGAAATAGGCCAAAAAATTACAGGGATCAAGGCATATCTGAATGCTTTCCTAACCAATTGTGTTGGAGTCCAAGATAGTTGGAAAACCCCTCAAATTTCCCTGGGGGGTCTGAGACCCTTGTTGAGACCCCAAGAGGACACAGTCTTTGATTTGTGCCCATGGGAGAAGCTTCCAACACTTATGGATGAATTAAAACCATCAAGAATATATGATAGATTATAGGTTAGTTTATCACAGGGTGAAAATTAGTGGTTTTGGGTTTTCGTGGGATGGAGGTAAATGGAAGCAAGAAGGAGGTTTTAGGGTGGTGGTCAGGCTTCTTCTTTCTTTACTCCATCTTCTGCTGTGATGGTGGCACAGAGGGATTGGTAGAACAGATTTGAGGTAGGGAAAATGTGTTAAAAATAGGTGATGGTTATTGGTGTAGAATTATAAATATAGTACGTTTTAACAGTTAATTGGATAAAAAGTGTTTAAAACACCCTGCATTTTTGATCTCGTGGTCTTTGCAGTTGTGAATTTAGAGCGCCAAGCCCAGGTTTAGGACTGCACTTGGAATCTGAGATAAGAAAAGAATCAACAACTTGGAAAACCGAAGCTGCAAGTCTGGTTCCTTTTTTATCTGGTATGGGACTTTGATAAAAGAAGAAAAACCCCTGTTTCAGGGGCCCAGGCCCTGTCACAATTGTTCTTAAACAAAAAGCAAACAAACAAAAAGCCAAAGACCCATCCCCCTGCTCCCTCCCATCTTGCCTTTCTCCCCCACCACCAGACTACAGGGAAAAAAACCAAAACCAACCAACCAACCAAAATAATTCAGAAAGAAAAAAATTGGTAGCTACCTGCACTGCATTTAAAATCTCTGGTAGAATGTCAAGGTAACTCTGGATTCTAAATGTTTCTGAATATATGTTGGCACAGAAGATGTAGCTGGAATTTCCTCCTTTGTAAGTGTAATTCACAGTCTGGAAATTTCAGTACTCAACTCAGAGCTGTTTGATTCTACTTCTAAACAGGAGAGTAAGGCATGGTATTTCTCCTAGGCAACCAATTCCATTATTGTCAGAGAGTTATTTTTCATTTTCTTTAGCCTAGTAGGGCATTATTAGACTAATTAGCTTTACCAATAGGATTTGTCAATATTCTATGCAGTTCTTTTGGGCAGCAATTTCCCCTCCCTGAAGGTTTCATGGCATTCAGCAAATTGAGATAATACAGTGCATTTTTGTCTCTCAAATTTCAGTGCTCCATCAATCTGGCAACCACTATGAACTGGCATAAAAAATCTATATAAGTGTCAAGAAACAATTTTTGCTTTGGGGGATGGAAAACAGGATTTTTGTTGTGGTTATTTGGTATTTTCTTTAAATGGTTGTCTAGAAAAGGATTTACTAATAAGAATTCTTTCTAGATAAAAACAAACAGGGAATAAATTTCTTGGCACCGCATTTTTAAATGCGTCTTTGGTGCCTTTTCACCATTCCTTTTTTCAATGAGAATCAAGACAAATGAACTAAATCCAATGCACTGTTTAAAGGTGCACTACCTTTGCATCTCTCCTTGTTTACACCTCTTGCTGCTTGGCTACATAGCTGGCAAAACTAATGACTGACCTCAGGTACAGATTTATGAAAAGGCAATTGTCCAGCACTGTTTTCTTTCTTTGGTTCAGCTACCTGTTCCTGTGGTGATTTCCACATGATGTGTAAAAAGGAAGGTCACAATTTTTCACTATCTTATCAAACAGTCTAAATATGTGGGGAAGAAAACTGTATTCTAATTTAATAGATTCATTCCATATTAAAGAATAAAGAATACTAGTGATGTAGATCACTCAGAGCAGAAGAAGTTGCCTTGAGGAAATTGGAAAACAATGCTTCAATGACAGTATTAAGTTTTGTAACACACAGACAAATATCTCAGTCACTGGCCTACAATTCAACATCAAATAGATGGATGAATAATGATACTCTGCCTCTAGAGAACAAACAAGATGAAATGACCAAAGTGGGTTGTTTTTTTCCTTTCATTGCAGTTTCAAATGGGCTAGATCAAACATCTTCTGGCTTCTAGACATAAAGAATACCTGATACAAACACTTAGAAAAAACTCATAACCTCGAAAAATTATAACAGAGCAACTGAAACTGACTTATCACAAAGGGGAACCTATCTTAACTGAAATAAAATATAGTACAAGGATAACTTTATGACATTTCAATTGAAAGGTTACAAAGCAGTCAATTACAGAAAAAACAAATCTCGTTTCATAAAAGTACATGTTAATTTGTTTGCGGACAGATCCACATATTTTATAGAGTTAATGGGAATTTTAAAAAGGAAGACATCTGGGGAAGTGATACAGGCACAGCCCATCAGCAGCCGCCTTACCATCTGACAGACATGTTAGTTGTAAGTTGCCAGTTGTCTATGAAACCTGCCAAGAAGCCAGATGCTACCATGGGTTAGCACACATCAGAAAT
>VZTN01028520.1:1003-13486 GCA_013400515.1 Erpornis zantholeuca
CATGGTAAATCACCATGTTGTTCAATATCTTTGAAAGTTTGAAATGTTTTCTCAACACACAACGATGAAACCCTTTTAATTTACTGTGCATTGCAGTCTATTGTGAAAGAGAGGCTGTCAGTCTGAAATTTAATCAATTTTATAATTGCTGTAAGTATTTTCAAGTAGTGAATTTTGGTACTTACTAACTGAAGCGCACCACGTGGTTATTGTAGGGGAGCATATCTACTTTGTTGATGAATTTTGTTGAATCATCCTAATGAACAGATGCAGCAGATACTGTGGTAAATCATATGCAAATAGGTTTGAAATACTACTGTAATTTATACTCATGGAATGATGTACCAGTGAAGCAATTCTAGTAGGATTTAGAGATGTTCACAGATTTAGCACTGTCAGTATCTTTAAGTAGTTCAGATTCTTACAATACTTGTAGGCAAGACATATCAGATAAAAAAACAGTTATTTTCTATTGGGTGTTGTCCCAGCCTTGTTATTAATAGGTTTTCTCTGCCTTTTTTTTTCATGCTGTTCTCCAATTTCATCTTCTTACCTGAGGCTTCAAATTATCCATCTAATCATTTCTATTGCGTATTCATTGCTCAGTTCTGGCTTCTATTATCCAACTGCACATAAGGTGTGATTTGCTGTCGTGACAGTTCTAGGTTGATTGCTGCATCATCAGATTAAAAAAAATTATCTGCTGTGGTTGAGCTGATGGCAAAAGTACAAGGAAATGTCTACATGCTGAATAATAAGCCTTGGTTTTTTTATGCCTGAGCTTACATGTGCCCGTAATTAAGGAACCTTTTATTAAAGCAACAATCCCTCTCTCATGTAGGGCTAATTACAGCAATTATTCATAAACACAAAATTTAGGTAAGATTTACTCAGCAGATGGTTTGTGCAACAAGATATACCTTTATGTCTTCTGGGGTATAGATAAACTACTCGTGTGAAAAGGAAAATGAGGTGTGTTCCAGAAGAAAATATCTTAAGGGGGGATTAAAAGATGATAAAGTAGGAGTTTACTGAAGAATTAGTCAGAAATGAGTCTCATACGGTGATGATTTATACAATGAAAATTATTTTCTGTCAGGTCTTCCTTGTATCACGTATTTACCATAATCCAAAGATAGTATCCTCATGCACGATATGATCAATTTAAATTATTATTAATGAGTTTTGCAATTCTCATAATCTATCATAAAATTAGTGGAAAATATATGAAGTGGAATCATAATTTCATTTTATTCAGTGCATTACATATTTGTTCTCAGTTTGAAAGTAGAAACCATGATGAAGGAGAACAATGTCTCTGTTGACAGGACAGTAGCCCCTAAGTCTGTATTTGTGCATCTGCCTGATGCTGATCTGATGCCAGTAATGCACCCAGGTTGACTTAGAATTCTTGTGAGATAGTTCCAGCTCTGTGACATCCAATGATATCATACCTCAGGCTGTAATAGCTAATGAGAAAATTCAAATATGTCATGACAGTTTCCCCAAAAAATAAATACAGTCAAATGATGTGGTGAAATACACCCAAACAGAATACTTTGTAAAGAACTGTCAGCTTTGAAAATCTATCTATCTATCTATCTATCTATCTATCTATCTATCTATCTATCTATCTATCTATCTATCTATCTTTCTACATATGTCTACATGCATAGCCCTTCCCTTAAATAATTTCTATGCAGATATGGGAATGGGAGAGGTTATAAGCCCAGATTAAGAAATTTACACCAATAACGAAAACTTAAGCAGATACTGTTACTCCCAGATACCATTTGGCATCCACAACTGCATCTCATACAATACCACCAGGAAAATATCTTCTTGAGCAAAGAGACAGAGCTAAAACTAATAACTCACCACATTATTAGTAATACTTATCAGGTAGTTCTGCAATACGACGGACTCCCAGTCAGTTGTGGGTGGATTAATCGAGTGTTGTAGAGTAACTTTCCATCCTGAGATACCTTCAGGATTATTACACCACTCATTCTTGGAACATGGAATACAGTGTTCATATCCAGCTCCTGTGCACTGTACTTCTAAAGGCTGTCTCATCTCTGTGGAAATGTGTATAAACTCTTCAAAAGTCAACGTACTCCAACGGCTTTTAAAGTGCTATTTGTAAATTTTGAGTTGTCTGTGTTTTTAATTTGTTTTGAATAAATTGTCTTCTCTATTTGCCAGTATTTCTTTGGGTGATTCAGAGTTGACCTACTGCCAGCTGAGGTGAAGTGTCCTTGTTTACTCATGCTTTTCCACTTGGTTCATATCATCATATCCTGTTGCCTCCAAAATATGCTCAATGACACAAAACCAGGATAACAGAGTGGAGATTCGGTTGTGAAGTGCTTATCTCTTCTGACTGTATGGATGTGATATGTATCACACAGGACTTACTTCTTCTGATACCAGGAGTGAGGACACTTAAGGCCAAACAGATTTAAGCCAAGGTGTCACATTTATGTCAGCTTGTCTTCATGTCCTGCAGTATCAGTATTTTATCTTTGTTAATGAGCTTCAGCTGCAACTGGACACTGGGAAAATGAGGATCACATAAGATAGGGAGAAGTCATGTTCAGGTTAATGCATTTTCAGTCCTTGAATTTAGAGAACTTTTCTTCACTGGAAGGGTTGGAAGAATAAGTAAGGATAAGCTTTGTCTTATCCTTAGGTATCTTTTGTCCATACCATACCTTGCCTCTGTGAGAAATGTGGATGTGTCTTCCATGTGGGTCAATGAGCATCCACACTTGACAACTGTTCTTGGCTTGAGATTGAGGAACGCACCCTATCCTGATGATTCCATTAAGAGTGTTATCCTGAATTTCATGGCAAGCACTGTATTTTGGCACTGCCGTTTCTCATACTCTTTGCTATACTTGTTGAAGTCCTTCTAGGAGCATTTTGAACAATTGACTAATATGAATAATTTTTTTTTTGTTGTTCTTCCAGCTTTCATTAGGGGAAGGAGAGTGTTCAATAAATACTTTATTTTACTTAGGTGGTTTTTAAGTTTCATGCTATGTACTGAAGGGAGAAGGCTAGGAAATATTTCAAAGAAATAGCCATTATGTAGTTACAGCTAAAAAGAGGCGTGCTGCATTGCATACCACAAAGGCAAGGGACAAAACCTAATTCCCTGGCTATTTGTTCTGATAGTTTCTTGAACTCCTAGTTTTTGAGACTACAAACAATGGATGTGAACTGGAGAAGCCCGAGAAATGCATTGGGAATTAAATCCACTCTACCAATATAAATTAATAAATAAATAACTGATTTACGTATAGGTCAGCCTGAGAAGTACAAAGAAGCAAAATATGCTAACTGATGAGGTTTGGGGACTTAAAACTAATTTTTCCTTTTATACTAGCCTACAGTTTTAGCTCTGCAAACTCATTTCCTAAGGCTTTGGAATGGCTAGATTTCCATAGGGAAATAGAATGAGACATAGTAGCTGTGTTCTGTGCCTTGAAGAAGGCCTGAATAATATTCATTCTGCTCTTGTTCTGGTCTAAAGCAGAAGGAAATCCTGTAGGTGTAAGGCAGTCTTCCATGACTAGGAATGCAATGGTGCCCTCTTGTGTGAAAGTGAAATTTTAACAGTAATCGAGACCATCAGAACGTCCTAAAATTAAAATATTATTACGAGGGTGCTCACAATATACAGGTAATGGTTTTGAGAAAAGTTTATATAAACTATTAGTTTAGCCATGATCTAGCAGAACTAATTAATTAAAAGCTGTATTAGTCTGGTTGTGTTCTGCTAATCTTACTTGTTAGAAGTGTGATTGCTTCCTCTTGTGGGTGAACATTTCCTTAAGCCTAGAAATTTATTCCAACCCCCTACATTGCTAGTGAAGCCAACTAGCTATTGTTGGCCATGTGAGTCTTGGGTAAAGTACTGGCTTTGCTGAAGTCAGTGGTGACTTTCTTACTGATTTCAGGAGAGCTGGAACTTCCCCTGTAGTGCTTGCTCTCCCCCAGACATCCTGCTTGCAATGAGGTTTCTCTGTCCTTGTGTTTGCATTTGCAGGTGGCATTTTTAACAGCTTCTGCCATGATGCTCCTGCATCTTTATCCTCTATGGTACTGAAAAGCCTGAAGATCTCAACAGTGATGAAATGTGTCCAAGGAAGCCCATGCTCTCTTCATTTAAACATTAAAGGAACACTGAGTCTGGATGGTAGGAATCAGCTTTGCTACTGAGCCCTTTCTGTTCACTTTGTGTTTATGGCTGTGCAGCCAAAATTTGTTCCGTAGTGTAATATTCGGGACCAAGCTGTTTTCATGGTATGATATCAGAAAAATATTTTTGTCAAAGCATTTTACTGCAATACAGGGTGAAATTGTGACCCTTCTCAGGTGAAGGAGAACTGAGATAATGAATTCTGCCTCCCAATATAACACACGTAACTCATCCTCTGTCAGAGCCCCAAGCACCCAACTGCCCTTTTCTTTCCTGCTCTGGCATCCATACAGGCACAGACACTAATTCTGTCTGCTCTGATAATCTGGACATGAGTGACACTCCCAAGAGAAGGAGAAACAATTTATTAATCTGAAGTTACAGTTCTGCACTAAAATAAAATGAAAGTACACAACTTCTTGTGCATAATCTATTTTTATGTACACCTTTCCATTCATGTGCTTCATGTATTACCTTTTAGATATTTCCTAGTTGCTTCACTCAGAGTTAATAGGTTTATTTTTAAAATTCGTGTCATTAAAGCTTCATTTATAGCAATTTATATTAAATCCTTGTTCCAACTCCCATGTGTGAGTTATATATAATGTCCCAAAGTCCCTTTTTAACAGAGATAAAATACATGTGCTTTTCACTTAGAAGGAAAGCTTATGAAATGGTATATTTTAATTTATGTTTTTGTTCTTCTTAAAGATGCTTAAATTATATTTTTGCAATCTGTTCCTAACTATTTCAGAGAATGTCCGTGGGCTGGAAATATGTTCTTTTTCACTGGACACACAGCAATCTCAGTGCACAAATGTGAGATTCACTAGGAAAAAAAGCAAGATGCTTAATGGAAAGAAGGTAGACTCGTTTTTTGGGGGGAGTAATTTTTCATTTAAATGTTTACAAGACTTTGGAAAAAAACATCATTTATATCTCTTTTATTTTCTTCTTATTGACTTTGTGGAAAACTGCAATGAAACATATGCTTCAGCTTAGCCAAAAGGAGCTCCACAACAAAATGTCCTTTTATAACATATAAATTCCATTCTCCGCCATTTTTGTACTTCTTCCACTTACCTTTTGACAAGGTAAGTGGAAGAAGTACACTTGCTGCTGTAAGAAGCTGCCTCTGCAGAGCCTAATTTTCATACCAGACTTGCTAGCTTTCTTTTCGTGTCCCCCAAAGTGTATGGAAGCTTTTCTGACTCCAGTGTCTAGGAAAAAGAATTCCACAGAGATTTTATATTACTTCAGTCAAACCATGTCAATGGAATTGACACATTTAGAAGACAGACAGGTGCCTAAGCACTTGTGCTCATCTTCCTAAACCCTTGGAAGGGGCAGATTTGTTAAGGGAAAGTATTTGTTAATAAAATTTGCAACTGGGGAAAAAAGGAAGGAAGAGCCACCATTGACCAACTGTTTGAAAGGCATGGATTTGTGCAGTTACTGGTGGATAGCTGTTATTAATCCTATACACAATGTGTTGCTTCACATGCTTTGTACACTTTACACTGATTGCACATGTGAAACAAAATTTTCCTGAACGGCAATTGCAGATTGTACTTGATGTCACTTGATGATGGAACATCCCTATGGGCAATGCAGGGCCACCAGTCAGTAACCAGTAGCTTTTAGGGTAAGGCAAGTTTATAGGCAAGAATTAACAAACATATTTAATGACATTTTCCCAGTTTCAGTTCAGTGACTAAAATGGTGAACACAAGACATTTTTACCCTCCAAATGCCTTACACCAAATAGGAGAATATCTAACATGAAAACCTAACTGATAGCAGTGAGGGAATGACCTGCTACAACTGGACCTCAGCTTTTGTTTCCTAAATTGCTTTCTGTCTCATAAACTGTTATTGTAATTAATAAATTTTCTGAAGTTGCCATTAAATATTTAAACAGACTTTTTTTTTTTTCCATTCTGAAAATGTTTGTGCTTGTAAAATGCCTATAGACTCGGGCTTTCATATTTTTGTGCTTTTAGGATTATTCAATATCTTGTAGATATTTGGATTTCTAAAAGTGAAGGTGATAGCAACATCCTGGATTAGAAATAGTGACACTCTTTGAAATCCTTTTATTAAGCTGTATCTGCTTCTTTTACATTCCTAATGATACCTTATTGACTGCTTAATGCAGCTTGTAAATGTAAAAATATCTGAACAAACAATATTTCTTGCTTATCTTAAGTATCTTAACCAAAGTTTTTTCTGTATCTGGAAGTCATTCATGAACTTTATTTTATAAATGCTTTAAACAGGTACAGGTACAATTCAATTGCTTTGAAGTCAATGTAGCACAACACATCTATGTGACCATGAAAACTGTACCACATTACTGTGAAGTCAATCTGAGTCAGCAATACTATGTGGAAGGTAGGAAAAGATCTTAAATCTGACGTTTTTCAAAGAATATATTGTAAAAGAAAAAAAGCAAACTAAACTAAAAAAACCCCTCTAAGGCAAAAGAACATCCAAGTCAGGTTCTGGGGCACACTGACCTAACTGATGGTAGATTGCATATGCCAAGACCAGTCTTAGTTTATGTTTCAGGACTTGTTTTTTTTTTGTTGGCAAGTAAAGGTCTTGGTTTGCTATAAACCCCATAGTTTATAGCTCAAAGTATGTGGAAAACTGAATTTACACCATGCATTTGTCCCAGTGGCCCTCCTTGTGATTGGCACGTGCTCTTTCTCTTCCCGCGGGTTCAGCCCTGCCTGCTCTCTGCGCCTCAGATAGAGCTTCTGCTTCTCTGCATGGGTGGGCCAGGCCTGGCTTCAGAAGCTATAGAAAGCTTAATAAGAAAGTCTACAGAAATTTAGTTTACTTTCATTAACTAGCTCTATAGCTTGTTTTTATGTAACTGGAAAAGATTACGTAGCATTTTTCCATTATTTTGGGATGAAGTGCCTCCAAAGTTTTTACAAATTATGCCATGCGCATACAAAAATAGATTCAGCACCGTGGTCCAGCTAAGATACAGTGTGGCCAGGGAAGGAAAAAGCAAAAAGTGCCATGAGACCCCTTGTTCAATCCTGTGCCTGCGCTTGTCCTGCCTTCCTGTCTCCAGAGCTCATGGATGGGTGGTTCTTGCCCTTGTCCCTTGGTATTGTGCCATCCCTGCTACATATACTGACACTTTGGTACAAGTAAAATCTTTTTGTGCTTAAAAAGCCTTTAATTTCCTGATAAATCCTGATTCACTGTTGAAGTATATAAGTACATCATGAACTAAGAGTGGGGGGAAACAACAGTTTAAGACACATTACCAGGGTGAGTGAACAAATGAAAACAGGAATTATTTCTTGGTCGAAATGAAGTTAGTAGGGAAATTTGAGTAAAGTGCTGCTGTAATACTGTGTTATGCAAGGAGGGGTGAAAGCAGCACATGAAAAGTTGTTTTAATGTTCTTAAGTGTTAAGTTTTGGAGATAAAAATACCAGATGTTCTGAAAGCGTTGCCTGGCTTCTAATGCTGGTAACCTCCCTATGAGCTAGATAGGTTGTTTCTTTCTAAGGCTGGAGTCAGAATAGCAAAAATACAGAGTTATTGATAACAGAGGAACGAGCCTGGTAAAGAACAGGAGTTGTTTTTTGAGGAAAAAGTAACCAAAATCAATATTCCTTAAATTATTGTTAGGTTCTAGGTAAAGAAGTGTGGTGTTATATCCTCAACTTCAGCCTTAACTGCTGATGAAGTTTCTAGATTGGGGAGATTGTCTCTTAAGGCATATTGTGATATAATCTCTGTGGGAAGAATACTTTCCTTTTTAGCTGTTTATCTAAAAGTAGATGTAAATCTGCCTTTAAAAAGAGGGATGAGAGAGGTTTCCTGCTGGGAATCTTGCAGGAAATGTGATAATTTGGCAGTTTGTTTACACAGTTATATGAATAAAGCAGCACTGAGACAAACTCTGGTTTCTACTTTGCAGATTGCAGAAACAGTGATGTGGGAAAATATATTCCAGCTTGTTCGGGTGAGCTGATCTTCTATGCAACTTAGAGCTGTGAGATATTTCTGGTGACCTATACAGTGACCTGCTGTCATACTTAAATAAGCAGGGAGAAAAATATGTTTTCCAGCTTCCACTACTTGTAATTACCATGTAGTTGATAGGTAATGTTCTGGAAATGTATTTCTATGTACTTCTATTGAAATGGTACACAGTAATGTTCTGGAAGTGTATTTCTATTGAAAATGCTACATGGCAGGTAAAGATTTTGATAGTCTGTTTGATTTCTAAACTTTTGGAAATAGATTTGTGTCCTTTTAATGCACTTTGGACTGCTGGTTTTATGTTTTATCTATAGACAAACCTCATAACTAGATTGAAATTAATTTGCCGAACTGCTATACTAATTTTGGCATACCTGTGAGTATATATATATATAAATATCCTCCCACATATTGCATTTGTCTATCATAGTTGCACATGTTCTCTGTAACAAAATTACAATCTTGGGACAATCAGCCCTTATAGTAGTATTAGGGTGTATATTTCAAATATTTGTACACAAACTACATAAGATTTCAAGTACTGAGGTTGAGGTAAAATCAGTAGGTACCTTGGCCTCTCAGTATTACAAGTGCTAAGCTAAATAATGTTGAATGAAAATTATATCTCATAAAAAAGAACATGAGAACTATCAGGGTATAAAAGTAACAAACATTTTAGGTAAGAATCTATAGATGTTGAGTTTCATTTCAATCAAGTTATGAAATATATTCTGTACCTTTTATAAATAGATAAAATAGAAACAAAATTATAAAGAAACAGATGTAATAATTTCATGCTTGACTTTTTTTTTCAGCTGGAAAGTTAGATTACTATTTAGATAGGGCGAGGAAAATTGTAACAGTGAATGTATCTAACTTTCCCCGAGATCAAGATTATTATGTTCGCCTGTGCCACAAATGGTTTACCTGTGAAGATGTTGGGGCATTTGCTGTGGTGAGTTAAACTCACAGTGGTTTGGGGAACTGGTAGGGGGTCCCTTGCAGGTGGCAATGCTCATTAAGGTCATAGTTATAGGAAATGCCATCTATATATATCTATATCTATATCATCTATATCTATATATCTATATCTAATCTATCTATATCTACCTAAATAAAGTTAAATGATAATTTAGCTTTATTAAAAGTAATTTACTATCCTGGGTTTATGACCATCTTTTTCATTTCAGATAAAAGGAAAGGAACCTTTTAAATCCATTTCTCTGAAATATTCTCAGCTACTCCCTTGTCTTTGCATTGAGGTAATATAGTCTGAATTTGGTATATATTTCTGTTTCTGATTAAAGAAATTTTATCAGGGATTTGTGCTAAGAAAGGAGGAAAAACTTGAAGAAAAAGGCACTAGGCCCAAGTTTTTGACTAAGGCTTTTTTGATCTTAGGATTATGTAAATGTAAGGAAGAGATTTTTAAGGAAATGGTAATTAACACATGGCAATCAGAAGAAAATGGGATACAATTTACAATAATTCATGGAATGTGTTGTGTAATATTATTTTGACTGTTTTTTTATAAGCAGTGAAAAACCAGAAAATTTAATTTGGCTGAATATCAGCAGCATTTGATATAGTATTGCATGAGAAACTAAAACAGGAATTGAGGAAACTGAGAGTGAGAACAAGATTTTTATGGTAGATAATACCTAGCTGCAGGGCTAAGTCAGCAACTCCTGTTGGATGGGCCTGTGCTGGTTGGGAGGTTATTTAAGGACCACACTTAGGGCCATTCTCATACAAATGTTTTCATCAATGACATGGGTATAAAATGCAGGAATTTGTAATTGGGTTTGCTGGAACTCGGTTGGGATGTGCAATCCAAATGGAAGAGGGTCAGGGTAATTGGAAGAGACCAGAGATCTCCATATGTGACATAATTGAAGGATGATGAAGGGTAAAGTATGAAGTGCGAGTTCATGTGCTTGCTCTAATAAAAAGAATTCTTGCAGTAAGATGTGAGTCCTCATTTAGAAATAACAGTGGAAGAAAAATCTGGGTGAAATAATTGATGACAGGGTGATTAACTAGCTTGCTTCCATGATATAAGCATGAACAAAAGTATAGTGAGTTAGATTATTCCAAGCTAACAGGAAAGTATGGGCAAGGCCTTCTTTGAAATACTGTGAGGAATCCTTGTATCCATACTCAAGAAAGATTAATTCAAAAGGAAGATGTACATAAAAAACCTGTAATGGTTGGGGAATTAAGAGTCTGTTTTACAAAGGAGATTCAAAAACCATGTTTCCATTAGCCTGGCAAAACATATGCAAAGAGAAAATATGTTTGCTGTGTAAATACAGACCGGAAGGGTCACTTAAAAGGAAAAATAAGCTATGTTTTAAACAAAAGCAATTCTTGCAATGACATGAAGGGGGAAAAACTTCATTCCATGAATATATTCAGGTTAGTTACAGATTTTTCCGATAACCTGAGAAGTGAGATTTTGGAATATCTTTCATACAAGTAATAAAAGATCCCAAACAAATTTAAAATTATCTATATAACATACAAAGATAGTATGTGAACCTAGTTTTTCATTGAATTTTGGGGTAGGATTTACCTTGTGGATTAAGATATCTAGATGTAAATACCCAAATGTAGATAGCTACATTTGAATTACATGTTCAAACTCTTAAAATCAATGAAAATCTAATTAATGCAGTCATTTGCTCAACTGACCAAATGTAGATGGCCCTTTTGGGATGTGCTGGACTGCATTGTAGATTCCACTGGCTGCATTGGCTAGGACTTCATAAGGCTACTGTGATAGTAATTTGGGCACTTTAGTCACGCTTTGATGTGTACATTGTGGGACCTAAAGTCACATACCTAAATACATAAGCTGAACCACAAAGTCTCTTCCAAGCCTAGGGAATTTTTTCATTCCATTCTGAAAATATGAGGTCACTAGAAAAATATTATTCCTGTCAGTGTATACACAGAAAATTCTGCAATAGGATTGCCGAGAAAACAGATGGGAACTCTAAATAACAGAAACATTTGCACATTAATCTAAATAAATAGGGTATAGCAGAGCCATACACGTATACTTGAAGATTGGGTTAAGTGTTAGTCTGCAGATTTTAAGGATGCATCCTTTACCATTGCCCAGGCCAGGAGATCTGATGTTATGATTATTGAATGTTTTGATACCCCTAGAAAGTAATGAAACTCTAAGAAAAAATGGAAGTCAAACTGGAAGACTTTCTAAATGAAATTGGGCTAAATATACAACTTAGCAATAGTAGGAATGTAGTGTTGAAAGGGATCACCTTGGTTCAATGCCCCTAATGATGAACAATAAAATAAAATTATAGTGAAAAGCTTCTTTTAAAAAATGACTTTCAGAGCTTTCTAACAATCATAGCATCCTTTATCTTTGGTGGAAAATTTTTCTGTCACATTCTACCTGAAATGTTAAAAACCCTTGTGTCTGAGAATCTCTAACTAATGTCCACTTTTTGGTTATAGGGTTGGCTGGCACTTCCAGATGCAAGGAGGATACAACTTTGCCCCTTTGAAAATGGTAAGCACTGTGTGATTACTCTTCATATGAGTGATTTTCAGCAGCTCCATTACTATCTCACAATTTTCATTAATCTACAGTGAAAATCATGTATTGCAAAACTTCAAGGAAATCATCATATTGGTTTGTTTTGCTGTGGGTAGATGAAATAACTTACTTTCAGACCAAATAGTTCACCAAGTTTATGCCAACATAAACACTAAGTAACTTTCTAGTCATTTCCCACATTTTCTTAAGTGACACGCAAACTGGCCAGAAGGAATAAAAGGTCAGCTTAGAAATTATGTGACTGTCTTAGTTTGAAAGACAGGTCTGCTAAGGAAGGCAGAAACCTCCCTTGGAATAGAAAATGCGACCCCCTCCCCTCCGAATTATTATAATTTTGAAATCAAGGGCTTTCAAGCAGAGATATGGGAAATGGGAATAACAGTTCTTTACTAATGATTATATAAACACATATATAAAGCAAGGCAAACAAACAGCAGTAACCCTGGTGGTGATACCAAACAGAGCAGAGTCCGGTGCAGCCTCTCTGGGCTGTCAGGCAGCGATGTTCCCCCGCGGCTGCAGGGGGCGCTCCGGAGCGAGCTCGGCCCTCACAGGTAATGGCGGCGGCAGAGAGTAAACTCACAAAGCCCCTGGGGCAGCGGGGAAGGACCCTCGGGGACAGGAGGCTGGAGCAGGAGCGATGGATCCAAATCCCGGGCTGTAGATGAGATGT
>VZTN01028520.1:13495-26946 GCA_013400515.1 Erpornis zantholeuca
AAAAAAAAAGAAAGAATGGGGAGCTTCTCAATCTCCAACAGTGACAGGGCTTTGAGGAGAAGGTGTTCAATACCCAACTTAAAGGAGAGAACAGGGAGTTGAAAAAGGAGGTTAACTATATTGTAAGTTCCATGCTTACTGGGAGATTATACACACAACTATTGCAGTAATGTCAGAATTTGGTCTGAGATGACAGCTGAAAAAGAAATTGTCTTATTTACACACATATGAAAGTAATTGCTTTACCAGGAAAATAGAAAAAACTGTGGCCTAAAAAGTGTTTTATTGTGTTAAGTCCAAGGTTTTGGTTTAAAGCAGATGTAGAGGTAGCAGACTTATGAACAGTGTTGATTCATGTCTAGACATCTTGGATAATGTTTTCCCTCTCTCTTTGTGCACAGATACACAGGTGCTATGGGACAGTATTGTTTACAACCCTCTGACACAAACGCTTGCTTGGGAGCCAGCCTGTCCTGTCCTTGTCAAGGTTAACCTGTGCAGGTTCACCAAGTCGAATGACCATTGTGAAGATATAGAAAACTCTTTCAAAAATTCTCCTGAGAAAGTAAGAGCTATGTGGATTAATTCAAACTGTGAGATTGAAGGCCATCACCAAAGGCATAATGTGAAGAGCTAGACTTTGGAATAAGAGCAGTCGCAAATTCCTCTCTTCTTCTCCGATACTTAAAACTATTCATAATCACAGTCTGTTCTTGCACACTAATCACATGATTTATTCAAAATGGTCACTGACTCATTATAAAGAAATAAAAAGGGGAGATGACTGGGCAGTTAGTAATGTTTGCTAAATTCTTTGGGGTAAATAGGATCTGCTTTTTATTTATAGTTCATGTCACATTCCCTTTAAAGTAAGGGAAACAGACACATTGCAAGAACAACTCGTCTATAAATAGGCAGAATAGGTTGGAGGGATTTCTCTCTGATGGTACTGCCTTCTTTTACTGTCACAAGAATCTACTGTGATTAGATTTAGATGGTTAACATTTAGACATCGAAAATGCAAATGAGATGAAGCAAAATCTCTTTAAATATTTCTAAAGACGACAGTACTTTGGTAGGGCACAATTGTTTTGTAATTAAGATCTTTCTGAAGTGCCTTCCTCAGCCTGGTCCAATGTCTTGAAATTGTGGCTGCTGAAATACTGTGCCCCTTAGTTCTTTCAGCACTTATTTTCTCAAGTTGAAAAGGGTTTTCAAATGCATATGTTTTGAATGGCTTAACACTTCAATCTGAAATCTGATGATACTAAATGCTCTGGGTTTTTGAGGTTCATTAGAATTCGTTTCATCTTGAAAAATAAATTTCAGGCTTGCCTAATTTGCTCTTCTGTGGAGACAAGGCAGTAAACTTAAAGGAACAACTGAAAAGGCAAATAAGATCAAATACAAGATAATAATTTTTGAAACTTTTGGATTAATATTATTATTCTGATGACATGAGTGGGGAGTGGGTGGGGCTGACTCAAGACCGTAGAATGCTTTTGTGATTAGGAACTCCTGGCCAAGCCTTTAGTGATTGTTCAGATTCACCCTTTATGAGTTTCAACAAAGCTTTGTTCTCAAAAAACCAGATTAATTTAATTTTACATGTGAGTGATCCCTGTGGGATTATTCATCTGCTGGTAACAAGTACAACTCATTGCTTGCAGGAGAGAAAAAGAAAAAAAAACCACAAGACTGAAATGAGGTCTGGCTGGTAATGATTGTATCTGTTACCAGAACAGAATCCAACTTTGTTACAGAGTATGAGTGTTTTTCTGTATTTACTCATTGCATTTAATGGCTAAACATTAATATTAATCATAGAACCACAGAATATCCTGAGTTGGAAGGGACCCACAAAGATCATCAACATTCATGGATAGAATGAATTCCCTTCTTTTTTCTCATTATTTCTAATAAGTTTGGTACTGAATTTTGTCCATTTATTGTACTATAACCCTGAAAACCATCTCTGCAGTGTGCTGGAAACTACTGCAGATTCTTCAGACAGGGCCAGCTGCCCCATAAAGCCACACCAGGCCACACACTACTACTGTGCATGTGCACTGACTCAGGCACAAAAGCTGCACCTCTCCTCTTTAATGAGGCTGAGGCTTTCTCTGTCAGTGACAATGCTGTCTCCAGGTCTGAGCAGACTCTTCCAGAACTATCTTCTGGGATGCCACTGTAGATGTATCTGAGGACAAATGTTATGTTCTCAAAAATTGTTACAGAAAGGAAGTGTTTGGCCGTGTATTGTGCTCAGTCACTTGAGCAACAGGGCTCATTTAAGTAGAATCACTTATATGTGTAGTAATTGTTTATATAAGACAAGGCTTTTCGTGGTGAAGCCCTTGGTGGATAAACAGCCATTAACCAAGAAAAGAATGTCTTGTGGATTGCTTAAGTGGATTTCTAAAATTCAGCCTACATGTCACTGTTCTGAAATATGGATATGGAAAATTAAAAGATTTCTCAATGGATGGTGGAATTCTTTTGGGTGTATGTTTAAGTGTTCTGCTGAATTGTTCATGAGTGGCAAATAAGGGGTTGAAACAAGATGACTGTGTAATCAGAATTTTGCACAAGCCACCATGGAATCAATTAATTTAGATCTAATGGGTCAGGCAGACCATAAAAAGTGATACATGTTGCAGATAAAAAGAAGCAAATTACTCAGTAATCCAAAGCAGCAGTTGGTTCTAACTATTTTATGTGATTAACTTCCCGGGATGTTTATGAAGTAAACAAACCAGTTCCCTTCTTAGTAATCAAACCATGAAAATTTTGAGTAATTGAATTTTTGAAACTAGTTAATAAAACCAGCTAATGCTGAGTGCTCTGTCTTTCAGCAGGTTAAATATTCTCGTGTGGACACTCACCCAAGACTTTGCATGAAGGTAAAGGGATTTCTTTGTAAAACACATATTAACTGCCCTTTTTCTGTCTCTAAAAAAAATGAGGTGCTGATGTTCTTTATGATCAATATTTTGTTTTGTAGCTGTCATGAATGGGAAGTGAAAATGATGGAAAAGTGAAAGATTAGATTAGAAGGTGATTGTTTTGAAATGCAACAGCAGTGATAGATAGGACAGAGGTCAGATTGTGCCCTTCATTTTTTTTCTGTTTAAGAAAAGCAGAAAAAAAAAAGTTTTTCATCAATGCAAACTCTGAAGAATGTGCTAAACTAACATATAAAGTTTTTGATATTAAGTATTTGAAAATAAAATGATCAGTACATTTAATGGAGTATCTCTTACTAATCTAGTTGAGAAAAAAATGCTAAATAAGACTAATACAGGCATATTATTGTTTTCTTTTAGATTACTTTTAAGTCAGTGGAACCAGATGTTTCTGTAAAATATGCATGATTATAAGTACCTGAAGAATCAGGGGATCTAATTTAAGTCAAGGATTGGAAGATATCAGAAAGCAGGAGAGCTGTGAATTAATCTTCTGCAATCAGGGAATGCCCTGATCATCACTAGCTGAATATTTTGCCACAGATTGAAATGGAAAATTTGGTTTTCCTAACAGATTTTTCTGCTTTCAGTTTACAAACAAACGAGGATCTTGGATTAAATGCCCATTTGCTCATGGAGAATTTCCAGGTAAATATATATTTTTAAAATTGCATAAAATTATAAAGTGGAAAATATTTAAAGCAGTCACTAGATACAGCTGTCTCTGTTAAGTGAGATGTGTTCACAACACTGTAAATTGTAAATTAAGTCAAAGAGATTTGAAAACTTGTTACTTCTATGTATCCTCAGTAGATCCAGTGTTCATCAGTATAAAAAGTAACTTGTAGGAATCAAAATAATTACTTGCATATCATTTGATAGCACTTAAAAAATACAAAAACTTTTCTTTTAGGCATAAATTTTAGTACATAATGTATGGTCCCTGTACATCTAAAAGTAAGTCTTTTCCCCTAATATCAGCCTGGAAAATGAGGATTGCTGCTGTTGCAGACCAAATCGAAGTTTTCTTCACATCCCAAACCAAGGCACAGTTCTCAGTGCTTGTGTGTAACAGGACACAGATGGCTCCATGTGAATCTCTTGGGATGCACCATTCAATCTCTGTGGTTTGTATATATAATTTCTTAAGCATTGTAAGACTTTTAAACATACCTAACTGCATTCATTTATTATTCCATTTATTGTTCTGCAGCTTGAATTCATTAATAACCCATGTACATATTGGAACAATTACTGGAACATTTTAAAAGCATGTAGTTCTAATTCTGATCTCACACTGAAACAAGAAATAAATAAAGATCCTATTGCATGGAACCTTAATATTCTTTTAATGTCATTTTTGTAGTGTGGTATTTGTATTATGTATATAGCAAATGCTATACTGCTAGTATTTCATATATGGGTCACTGATATAGCTGGCCTGGCAGATCACACATCATGAAATGTAAGACTTGAGGCATCAATCCATGATAAACTCTAAATGTCACAGCTGCCAATACAAACTCAACATGCCAAAAGGGTTCGTTTTCAGCCAAATTATCTTTTTGAGCCAGCTGATTGTGTGGCTACACAGCTGCTTCTTCCAGCAAAGTGGGGAAAGAGTGGGAAAGATTATGGGGGATGAGATGTCAGTTTCAGGCAGCAGCTAGTCATGAGACCCTCATTCCTCTCACATTTTCAGGGCAGCGCTGTGGTTTCTCCTTGCCCATTAACCCTGCCTATCAGTAACCTTGTTGGCCCAAACTGTGATCTACTGAGAGACATCTCGAAAGTGAGGTCAAAGAGCCAAGACTGGCCATGGTATTATTTTTTCAAACAGGAGAATATTAGCAGGATAGATCCTAGTAGCTACTAGGGCCACCCTGCTGAAAGACATCCATCTGCTTCAGCAGCCAGCTCCTCAGTAGTCTTATGTCCACTGCTAAATATGTGCTCCTGCTGTCTGCTCCAGTGACCAGGTACATGAGATGTCATATGATCAATTTTGAGAAATTTAAGAAATCTAGATGTTGTGATTTGAATTGTTACTCCTGACTGTGCCTGTTGACTTCACTCTGCTGTAGAGGGGATGTGCTTTAGAAGACACAAGGATGGCTCCTTCATCTGTCCTCTCTTTAATTCCAGCTGCACTTATTTGCCACTAAATGCAGTGACACAATGCAACTCTGTCTTTTTCAAGTACTTGTGATACTTCTAGTGAGAAGGCTGCACATACCCTTCTCATGAAGGTTATCAGGGGTTAGCCAATAACCAGGCAGCAGTGAACAAGGATTTCTTAAACATAATGGGCTGGAGACTGAATGCTGCATTTGTTTTCTAATGAATCAGTTTAGATTGTTATTGTACCTCTGTTGCTGAATGTAACAGAGCAGCTGTTAAAAGCAGAGTTTTCTCACTCAGCTCAATCTGAAGACATGTGTAAGTGGACAGTGATAACTTGCTACTCTAGGACATCCCAGAGCTGAATAATCATGAGGAAAGACCTGAGAAAAACCAGCTGTCCTAATCAATACAGACCACAGAGAGCACTGGTGTTAATATCAAGAGTCTGTTCTAATGGGAAAAGCTGTCTGGGAACTGATGTATTACTAGCAGAGATAGAGATCTGTATGGTAGAAGAGTTGCCAATGCTCAAGTAATGTCCAGTAGCACTTCCCTTCAACCTATCTATTTCACATGAAATTTGTGGAGTTTATTCTTTCTGGTTTTAAAGGTTCCCTGTGTGAATTGCTAAGCGAAAAGGGTAGTGGTGGAGCACCAATAAATCACATTTAGATATTGAAGTGTGTGTTTCATGAAGGCACCGATCCATTTAGAAGTGCCTGTTTTCCTCCCTGTGGTACCAAGCTGTTATGTCCTCTGCTACTGTGACAGAATGGGACCCCACATAAATTACATACAGTTCCTGTCTCAGCACCATGAGCAGTATACACAAAGTTTTCACCAAGACCTAACTCTGTGTTCCCAGAAACCAGTGTTGATCCTCTAACTACTAATTCCTCTTCAGTTCTGATTGAAAAATAGTATATTCACCTAATTTCCCTCAAATTGCTCTAGGAGTTTGCCACACTGAAGAGAGTGGTGTAGGCTTCATAGCTATTGATGGAGTAACAAACATTGGTTTGAGGACAAACCATAATCAATCAAATATTAAATGTCAAGCCAGTCACTTAGGACAATTTTACCCTAAGGCTCAGCTTGTTCTCTGCATACAATGGGATGGGAAGTCCAGAAGAGCTGTAAAGACAGGGTCATTCCTTCAACTCATACACCACGAAAAAGAAATGAAGATGGTGTGAGCAAACAAACACTGAGGGGCAAGTGTCCTCCTTATGATGCTCCATGAAATGCAGTAGCATTAGCCCTCTTCCTGTGCTGCCACACTGTGCATGGCAAAACTGCATCAGCTGCTTATGGTCATTGAGTTCTAGGGTTATCTCTGAAAATAAATAACCTGCCATTAATTTTCTAACACAGCAGAATATGTAGCATTATTGGCAACCAAAGCAAAGAGCTGGAGAGACACAATATGTTTTCATTGTTCCAGGGTATGGAGAATAGTTTTTTTCAATTTCTTTTTTCTCTTCATTAGGGAGATTCTGTTTCAATCACTATGTCACAGGAAATGTGTGGGTCAACAATTTGTATTCAGGTACGTGTCTTGCTTTTTCCAGGTACCCTGTACAAAATAAACTAATAAGTCATTAAAACACCAAGCAAACCAGCAGGTACTCTCATTGCTATCTCCTCCCAGCTAAATCTGATTACTGTGCAAATCAAGTTGGCAAAGAGCATTATTTATAGCTTGGTGTGCTGCCACCATCTCTCTTTGAGATGACATTAATTAACCGAGAAGTTGCTCTCCGTGATCTTTTTCCTTTGTCAGTGGCAGATTAAAGGGTATCACCAGAATTTTGCTAATTCTGTCTTTATATGTTCCTCCATGAAAAAAAATTCAAGCTATCAAAAGATCCAAATAAATAATAGATGAATTCTGAAAAATTGGCATTGACTAGGAAAGGTGAGGCATATAGCAAACAGCACAGCAAGGGCATGGTATCCTAGAATTAGCACTCATGAAAGTAGAACTGAGGAAATTATTTCTGACATTTCTGCACACTGTTTCCAAAGCTGAACTTTAAGACATTTTATTCATAGGAAATGAGCAGGAAGCTGATAGATTTATTCATCTCTGCAGTTAATGTTCTCAGCAGACACTGAGTGAAATGGAACTAATAGTGGAGCCCTGAGGCTCCAGTAGCTGCCCTGGAAGGCCCTTCTCAGCTTCACTTTTTGCTGCTGGGAAGAAAGAGGCAAGATGAAAGTGAGATTGGCAAAAGCCTTCTGAGTAATGAGAATAGTTGTTCTTTCCCTAGTGAGAAATGTAATTTGGTGGTAAGACTGATATTTTCTTTCATTAATTATTTATTTTTTAAATAAGACATTATCTGTCAGACAACAATAACAACAAAAATTACGGTTAGCTCTATCACTCAGAGACCTAAAAGTGATTGCAATTCACTTAATATACACTAGACCAGCAATCTCCCTATGTGTTTATTTAAAAACATATTTAAAATGCGGTCACTTGAGTAAACTAATAATGCAATCTCATTTTGTCAACACAAGTGTTTAGTAACAGTTCTGCTGAAATGGGAATAAGCTTCAATTATTTCTTTTAAAAGGGCTGGAGAACAGATGTAGATTATTCAGTCCCACTGCAGATCTGTGATACCTACTGTGGTAAGTATATGCATTATAACAAAATAAACATTGGGTCTTGATTCTGTAGAAGAGAACATTTCAGGTGAAGTGTGTTTGCACTGCGAAACTGAGGTGGGATTCACCCGACTGAATGTAGATGTGTGCATGAGAGCTAGATATTCTCAGATACCTTTACAGACAATGGACCCATATACCTCATGAGGTACTTTAATTAGCTCTGCAAGGGCAACTTATGTGGCTTGTCCTGCTGCTTCTGCTTCCTGGGTGAATTTTCCACCCCGTGCCAGGGGTTCTGCGTGTCACACCTGTATTTACCTTGCTGTCAGTACATGAGGTAACTAATTAAAAGCAAGAGGCACCGAGTGCTGCCATTGCAGTGACTGCAGCACAGTCCAGCTGTCAGTTCCCCACCCCTTCAAATGGGACAGCAGCACCTTCCCAGCAAGCGGAAGTTTGCTTCTGGATATTATTATTATTATGATTTGAGGTACACTCAGATACACTATGGAGTCAGAATATTCCAAAAGCTCAAAGTCCTGAAAGTAAGGTGTTGTAGAAGTTAGCAAGTTCAGAGCAAACTAAGGCTGTGGGGTTTATGGTGAGGAGTACAGGAGTGATGCTGGAGTGGATTCACTAATTTAGAAACTAAAAGTCTGAAAGGAATCATGCTGAGAGAAGCCTCAATCTGAGCACTGCCAAAAACAGCTCCCCAAACTCACAGAACTGACATCCCCTTCCAGTTCACTGCAAATACAGTAAGTCCTGTGGCAGACTTTCCCTGTTGTCTAAAAGCACCTGCCAGTTAACTACAGCTTTAGATTTGAAAACCTGATAGTAAAAATAAGGGAGCTTGAATTTGTAGTCTGAATGTAGTTTCCTGTGCAATCCATTTGTATAATGCCAGTTCAGGTTTCTTCTCCACTGAAAAAATTGTAACAAGCCCACTCAAGATGAATAAATTAAATAATTAGAGTGCTGTGGTTCATACAGTGTGGATGCATTTTCATTTTTCATGTTTTACATTTAACAAATGCAGAGTGTGACAAAAGCATGTAAAATAATTAAAAGCTCTAGAGATGGCAGTCTTGGAATTTCCCTGCACCTCATAGTAAGAGAGATCATGTCTGTGTAGTAAATGAAATCAGTAGAACATCAAAAGCTGACTAAAGAACTTTTTGGGCACAATATTTGATATAAATGCTGAACATTTTGCCACAAGTTTCTTTGGTTGGTTGGTTTTGTTTTTTGTTTGTATGCGCGTGTGCAGGTTTTTTGTTGTGTTTTTTTTTTTTTTTCCTTCTTCTGTTCAGGAATTTGTGGAGATTAAGAAAAAAAAAAGACAAATTGTGCACTTATCAAGAATATTAGAACTCTAAAATGTCATCACTGTGTTTGTTGTACATTAACCTTATGCTTCATGGATTCTGACATAACTTATGTTTTTGAGATAATGTGATCCACATTAGTTGGTGGATAAATCTATGTCTATCTGGGGACCAGTGCTCCCAAAACCTCCTTTTAATGTTAAATGTGCATGTTAATTATTACCATGAAAGATACCAAGCAGTGTCAGTGTGTCCAAAGGAGTCATTATGTTATTAACAAACAACAACATCTATTATAAAAAAAGTCAGTGCGTCTAACCATCAGGAAGGCTGCTTTCCTCCCAGGCTTCAAGAAGAGCTTTCTGGCATGTAGAATTTATTACTCTACAACAACTCTACTCTAGAATTTATTACTCTATAGTAGCTGTGCTTTGGGAATTGCAATGGCTTGGTCTTGTTTGCTCTACAATGATGGAAATGTGAAAATAACATGTTGTTTTCTTTATTTTGCATTTAATAGCATTGACTTGGAGGCAAAACTTTGCGTTCTTTTTAAATTTTATATTTCCTTTGACTACTTTTTGGGTTCTGTTTAATAAAGCCAAGCATTTTGAGCATTATTTCACCTATAAAATAAGAAACTTATGTGTTTTGTATGAAAAAATAACCCAAATTAGTTACTGTGAGAATAAATATGTTAATCATAATGAAAACAAATTGGCAACCTATATTTGAACTTGTTCCCTCAGGTTTTCATGGTCAGTCATACAGTGATGGAAACCCAGCAAAGGCCATGACACACAGGTATCCATCTAATGTACAGTTTAAAACATCTGTGGGAATGTATGGAGTTTTTAATCATGAAACCATATAATTGGTCTTCATACAGGAACAGAAGGAATATTGAATGAATTTTGTATATAGCTAGAAGGAATATCAGGTTCTTAACTCTCCCTTTCCCACTGAAGATGTTCCTTGTTTGTGTGCTCCCTCTCCTCTTGCTTTCTCTCTTTGCAGTTTAGTCTGGAGTCAGAGGTCTACCGCTAAAGTGAGAAGAAAGGGAGGCAAATAACTGGTGTAAGTGAGAAGTTTTTAAAGTGACAAGGCAACCTTTGAGAACCGTGAAACAAACTCAGATCTGCTGTGCATGATACTCACATTATTAGCACCTGTCCCCTGTTTCTCACTGACTGCATGCAGATCAGTTCCCTCTGTGCTCTCACTGATTAGACATGTTTGCTCAGCTGTTCCAGTGCTGCTTCTTACTGTCACAGTCCTTTACAAAACACCTCTTCTAGGCTCTAGACAAATCAGTAATTAATGCACTCCATGGAGGTACGATTTGGTAGACCCTGAGCCCTTAAAAATTCTCATCCTTTAAGGATACCATGTCAGAGCCAACCTAGAAGGGTGGGAGCAACCTAGAACTCCAGAGAAAATAGAGATGGAAAAAGCACTGTTCAAATATGGGGAAAATATGCAGCCTTGCAAAAGCTATGCAAATCCTGTGGTTGAGAAGGGGCTACCATCCTTGCTTTGAGGCAGTCTTTGGTTTTTCCCTTGTCAGAAGATACCCTTCAGAACAAAGTATCCTGGTTTTGTTTATTTGCTTGTATGAGCACTGTTTGAACTGTGGTAGTCAAGTACACAAGCTGTAGATTTGTTATTTTACACCAACTATATAGGAATGCAATGAACTTTTTCACACTTTGTAGAAAATAACCTCACAACAATCTTCTTTCCTCTTCTGTTTTTCTCCTAGGATGAAGAGTGTACAGTCCTTGCATTGAATTAAACAACATGTTTTCAAGGTTCTCAGTATATTCTCAATGTATTTTGGTGCAACTTGCAAATCTTGTCTAACTTGTCATCTCTCATGATAGTAGTTTCTCATTACTGTGAGATTATTCTCATGAGTGAAGAATGTAGCAAGTAGAGCCTACTCCAATATGACAAATTCAGATTATAGTTCCATTATTTCCCAGTATTTCAAAACAAAAAATGTGTCTTAGAAAATCAGGTCCACATTTCCCATCTAAAGTAGTATTTTATATAAAACATGCTATAAATGAGTACTTTCATAGTACTTTGTGTACCTGTAGAACAAGTATTTCAGATTTTCTTGTTTGTAACCTATTTTTAAACCATAAACAAAAGTTTTTGAGAAGTGAAGAAGAAATTTTCTCAGCTTTGATACATTATTCTTCTTCACAATTTCCTGTCTCAATTTTCTCATGCCATTCTGATGATCTCACCATCACAGACCATATTCTTTAAGTATATCTAACAACTGCTTTCTGTATTTGCATTTGTGTTTGACTTGGAGATAATTTTCCTATTTGTCTGAGATGGTACATGTCTTTGGTTCAATATCTATTTAAAACTGTCTTATGGAAATCCAGTCTAGAAGGAAACAGTTTAATGGAAATAATGGAAATATTTTTTCCCCATTATATCATTATTTATACTCAATTGTTCAGGATAATATTACACACTGTACTGATTATCAAATATTTGGCCTTTATTTCACTGAATATTCCTGTCAAACATCCTTTCTATTGTGTAACATTGGAATAAAGTCAACTAAAAGATGATTAATAGCATATCCTGAAACCATGTGGAATTGATCATGTGAGATCAGGAATATGGGTTAGGAGTATCTGGAAAAAGAAGCTGATCAATAAAAAATATTTTCCATCTGAATGTGTGTGGGTTTTTAATTTGTTTGTTTTGTTTTCTTTCAAGACAGTTATTGAGACATTTACAGAGTATGCTATAAGAGACATGTCCACTGCATTGAAGCACAAGATTTTTTGAGGTGCCCTGGAGAGGACAGGTTCTTCTTGACTTGTTTGATATAAAAGCTTTATTGTTTAGACTGCACATCTATTAGATCTAGTCTCATTCCAAGCAGTGCTGCAGCCAAAAGCAGAGGTGGCAGGGCAGCTTTCCTAAAGCACTTAGTTACTTTCTTTGTGAAATTGAAGCTCTGATCTATCCAGACACCTGCTTTTCCTCTAATACCTTTCAGGCTGCTGCCAGAAACAAGACATTCGGCCATCCAGCTGAGAGAGCATTATAACACTACTCTCTTCACTTTTTTCCAGTGGAAAAGTCTTTCCTGCAGGAAAGGTTGATTTGTACAGAGGGATTTTTATTGCCATGATGTCTTGAGATCAATTTTATGACTACGTCTTCAGACTGAAAATGGATTAAAATGATACAGGTGTATCTAAGGCTAAGGCAAAACACCACCTCCAATGACAAGATCATCTAAGGTCCTGAAGCAACAGTAGCTGTACTAAGCTCTATACTTTCAATGAGCTGCATAGACACTGAAAATCTCTTGCACTATATCATCTCTTGCTGGCTGCAGTGCTGAAAATACCAAAGAGAATATGACCAGAGAATATGAAATTTCTCTGGTCATATGAAAATTTGGATGGTGGACATAGCAGATGTGTCACCTAACCTAAAAGTAAAGTGTTCATCTAAAAATAGTGGTGTAGGCTCCCACGATGGCCACTGCAGAGAGACAGGTAGTTTCCAGGCATAGTTCACTCTGCTTGGATACTTGTTTTAAATGGAGCCTAGGCAACTCAATCTAATGCTTACCATTACAATGTTCCTGCTTACGGAAAATGTTTGCAAATAATCCTTAATAGTATTTCTATACTTTGACTCAGGTCTGCCTGTTCACATTTGTGTAGTGAAAAAATTGCTGGTAGCTTTTCTGACTGACTCCCGAGCAGATCTGTAAGAGTCCTTTTCTAACACTCTGCTTCAGGCTAGCATTGTCTCTTCTAATTACAAAATTCCTGCTCCCCCTGGGACCAGCTCTTCCCACTCTCTCAGATGGTGACTGGATCACCCCATACATGTAACACATTTGGAAGAAGTTCCACTCAGGTACGGTATTTTCTAGTGAAGTTACAGCCTCTACTGTTCTTGTGACTTCATAGCTGCAAAAGTAAAGGTGTTTAAATTTTTTCACAAGACATTTTAAACACTGGTAGGTCAATCTTGAAAGAAGGTGGTACTAAAATATTTCCCAACTCCAGAAGTATTCATTACACTCTGCTGACCACTGAGATGTTTTCTTTTTCTCACCCAAAATATGCAACAGTTTTGCAATATTGACCAATGCACAAGTAACTGTGTTGCAGCAATAGTCAAATGCAAAAATCCCCTATGTGTTGCCTATAGACTTGGCTAATTCTCTAGAACCTCCACTCCTTTGTTAAAGGAAATTCCCTTCTTGCTTATTGTGTGCCCTGTTCAATCACCCTGTTTTGAAATAACCTGCATGTATTTGTTTTTCATTTCATATGTACATTCTTACTATTATCACCTGGCATCAATGTTCCAGTTCTTCTGAGATACTAGCATGTACCAGAATATCATTGAGATATAA
>VZTN01028520.1:28441-58882 GCA_013400515.1 Erpornis zantholeuca
GTGGTGAGAGAAAGCGAAGGTGGTTCAAACAAGTGGAGAAACACTGAGGTGCACAACAGCCACACACCTTTGATAGTCCTTTCATGACCATTTTCCCCCTTAAAACTAATGAAACTTGGTAGAGTTGGTTTTTTTTTGCTTTTTTTTTTTTTTTCATTATGCCAGTTTCCCTTTATTTTTTAGAAGTAAATTTTCACCTTCTTTAGTTACTTAATATTATAATGAATCTTACAGCATTGGACTTATGTGGCAGTCCGCTTTCTTTCAGGTGGCTCTTCCCCTTCTGTCCTCTGTTCACATTCCTTGTGAAATCCAGAATGTCTTTTTACATCACTAGTTTTCACTCACTGTTATTTTTCTGCAAGACCCTGGCCAGCTTCCCATCGGACTGTTGCCAGTTCATTCTGAAAAGGCATGGTTCTCTGTATAGCTGCAGATACCAATATGATAATAACCCTTGAATGTTCTTTCGTCTACCCAGTTCCTTATTTGTGCCCTACACTAATGAACCATGAGTGTCTGATTGTTTCAGAATATTCCTAGACCATACAAGCATTTTCTCTCTGTGTTCTAAGATGGCTGAGTGTGTAGCCAAGTCCTGGAAGTCACTTAGCTGTATCTGTGTGGGAATATGGCTAATCTAAAAAGATTCACTGGAAGTCAGGATAGATTGATTGATCAGCACTAATGTGTTTTGCCGATTGAGGATAACTTGCTCTGGCCAAGTCAGAGCATGGACAGCAGTCTGGTATCTGCCCTCACTTTACCAGATAAACAAAAGCCAGCATTTTTTTCTGGATATATATTCTGCACTGTTATTTGAGATGTGTTTCCCAAATTCATGCTTCTTGCCTTGGCTTATTTAAGGTATGAGACCGAGCTAAGCCAAATGAGCTACCTCATTCAGGGTCCCTTCCTTCAGAAACTCAAGCTGAGGCTGTGAGTGAATGGTCACCAGAAAACTGTCATAAATATCTAACCTAACTCAAATCCTTTGTCACATTTCCAGGCAGCTGATTTCTGTGGTGCTTTGCGACCCTCAAGTTTCTTTCTAGAGGCACATTTCTAGTTCTTTAAGGCTATCCTACAGAAGATGTTTATTTGTATGCACTAAGATGATCAGATTTTTATCTGCTTCTATGGCCAGGAGAACATTCAGCAAAAAACCAGCTGCTGCTGTGTTACAGCATATATACAACCTAGTCTGCTCATGCAGACTAAGCTTTACTCCATGAAAAAGATCACAAACATAATATAAATGTACTTGTGACGGCTGTTTATTATTGCTTGGTGCAGAGACATTGGTATCAGGTATCACAGGAAATAGCTGTGCAAAAATTGCTGCTGTTGTGTCACTGCCTCAGAAGAAAGAGGATTCTGTGATTCCTGAATGGATGCTCTGCTGTACTCCAGTTTAGCAATGCTCTGTTTCCAATACAAGAGAAAAAGTAGACATTGTGTTTGAAGAATGTACCATGTGTGTTTCTGGTATTTTATAAGACCCAAATACTACAAGCTAATTTATTTTGGATTCTCACAAGATTCTTTTTCTCCTGAAAAATACTCCAGTATATTCTTTCCAGCTCACAGAAATAAAGAACCGTTGCATCCAATCTTTAATGGAGATAATTTGTGTATGACTCAGCATACAGGGTAGCAGCATTCCCTTATTGATTTCTTAAGGTTTGTAAAGAAATAGATTTTAAATGTAAGGAAATTTTATGGAATTCTGAAAAACTACAGCAAAGTGGGAGTGTCACTTAAAGAATGTTCATTGTAATATAATTCATAACCACAATTCCCTATGTCTAATCTGACAGTTGTGAATTTTTGTGAAGGGTGTGTTCTGTTCATGTGGGTGAAGCGCGAGACAAAGGGAGACAAAGAATGAACATTACAAGAAACTTTCTCTTGCATATCATCTGCCCTGTGAACCACTGCCTGACAGCAACAATTTCTATGCCTGCCAGAAACAATATTGTTCCCTGCCCACTTAGTACTGTCACTAAGAGAACAGATATCGTCCTGCTCGAGGAATGTATGCCTCGGGTCTGTAAGTCACTGGTAGTGAGTAGTAGTAGGTCCCAGTCAAATATGGATTCTATTTTCCTTTTATATTACTTTTTGCTTGGTGATATGTGCACACTATTGAGTTTCATTTCCCAGAAGCGCAAAACCTCTTAATTCTTCTATGAAGTCCAGTGATTCATTTCTAGGTAAATGGAAACCAAGTTTTTAGACTATGACACATCTGGAACAGCTTTTGAAGTGTGGATAATTATAGGTTTATTTCAGAGAGAAAAAATCATATGCATGAGGAATCAAATCTATTTCTCACTAGGCAAATTTTAATGGGCTGTGGATCAGAACATTATAAGCTTCCATGCTCTTGCTGTCATCCTTGCTTGTTCCTCTAAAGGCTAAAATTTATGTACCCATTGATACCACTCAGGGCAAGATGCTGTTCTGATATTTTGTGGGGTTTGCTACCTTTTCATCATGTCCTGTGATCAAGATGCTCCTCCTTCAACAATGTTGCATGTCATGATGAGATGAGCTGCTTCCCTTTGTGCCATCTCCAAATCAAGTCCATCCTGAGGGAGGATTGTGAGGCTGGAGCTAGGGGCACACATTCCTATTTTACCATACAACAATGTATTTTCTCTCCTGTTCATGGAGCCCAGATGGTTGACATCTGAGAAAACAGGATGGGGAGCTGGAAGAAGCAAAAAGTACTGTCTGGGGAAAATAGGAAATCACAGACAGTTAAATCTTTTCCTCTGTAAATCCCATCCTTCCCTAGCTGATGCAGGGCACTCGAAACCCAATCTTGATGAGTTAGCCAGGAGTAGAGCTCCTCTGAACCATTCATTACCTTCTCCACATTTCTATCCAGTCACCTCAGGCTTCCCTAACTTTGTGTGGGGACATATGAGAGTTTGTACTGTGTCAAATCAAATGTTCATCTAGTTTGTACTCTGTCTTCAGCAGGTATGTCTACCTTTCTTATGAACTTAATAAATGACTTATTCTTGTGTGTTTAATATCTCTGGAAGGGTTTTTCTTATACAAATTTACCTAAGTGTTTTTTGATCTCATGTAGATCTTGTATTTTCTATGCCTCATTTCGTTAAACTCCACAGTTTAAGCAGGTGATGTGTGAATTCTGTCCTTGCTTTAAACCTGTCACCAGCCACTATGACATTCACTGAGCTCTAACGTCCCCTAGTCTATGTCAAAAGGAACAATGAACTGTTTCTTGGTATTTTCTCACATTCCCTATTCTTCATTGACTTCTATGTTATCTTCTCTTGATCTTCTTGTCACTTTGAAGAATTTAGGTCTATTTAGTCATTCTTTATATGGCAATCACTTGAACAGTGATTATTATACAGTATTAGTATAGAACTATACAGTGATTAGTATACAGTATTCAAAACATGAAAGCTAATGATTTTATGCAGTGGCATACACCTGTTTTGT
Organism: Erpornis zantholeuca; assembly: GCA_013400515.1. Lineage (NCBI taxonomy): Eukaryota > Metazoa > Chordata > Aves > Passeriformes > Timaliidae > Erpornis > Erpornis zantholeuca. The sequence goes on from VZTN01028520.1 coordinate 31,925, forward strand.
CCTGTTCTCTCTTCTCTATCTAATAATACTGACAACTACCTGCCTGTTTTTAACAAGTACTTCTAAGTACTGAACTGTTGACAACATGGAACTCTTAGAAATACAAGATCTCAATCCTTAGTGCTAATGGCTAAATCAAAATACAGCACTATAGTACAAAAAAAATGCAGCTCTATGTTTTCTTCAGACCCGGCTTCTTGTAGACTGGACAGAAGAGACGGATGCTTCATTAATATTCCTTCAACTAAGCAAATTCATAAGGAAAAATAGACAACTGCTGACACTTCCCTTGCATCACAGAGTTTTTGGTAACACTTCCATGAACGTTAATATGCCCTGTGCCAACCTGCAGGGAAGACCCAGCCAGAGGATGTTCATTCTTTAGTGGGATGTTTGTAGAGTAAAAAACATGGAACGTGAAAAAAATATAAAGGTTGCTATGTATGGTGGGGCCATGCAGTCTCTACATGGCTGGGTTTAAAGGGAAAAGAGTGCTCTAGTCCAAATCCCTTCTGCAGCAGGCTGCACCTGACTGTATCATATACAGACTACAATATTTTTCTGCAAGATAGGCAGCTTTAGAAAAGTTCTGCAACTTACTCATTATGGTAGGGTTTTTTTCCATGAGTTTGCCAAGGCACTGTGAGCCAGCACAGGGCTTCATGGTAGGAGTGGTGATGGTGGTGGTGGTGTCAATGGTGTTTTCTGTAGCTGCAGACTTAGGATTATTTTTTCTCCCACCCATCACTTTATTTATCAGCATTGAGAACCACCTACCATTTTATCACCACCTTCTCACTGTTGCAAAACCCATTTGTAATTTTTTTATATTTAGCTTGAATACCTTAGGCTTATGGCAAATGTTTATACTATTAGCTGGATATTTTACAAGCATATTGAATGGTTGAAAGCCAGCATTTAGCAGTAAAAATGTATATCAATATTTCTTTAATTGCTGGATACCTTTTCCATGCCCTCTATCTCATCCTCATATTTTTCTCACTAGAGACATCATCTTCAGATAGATTGTTAATAGCACAGCTGGGGCCAAAAGTGAACACTGTGGAATTACATTGCACTTACTTGCAAGTAGTCATGGACTGCTCCAAAGGGAAGTGATCCAAAGGGAAGTGCTCAGCAGTGAATGATACATCTCCTGTATTAATCTCTTAATTTATGCAAAGTAGTGTTGAATTAGTTTTTCTTCTTCACCTTCTCAGCTGTGATTTTTATCAAGTGTTTCTTAACAGCTGCTTAGGTTTAGCATTTATTTGATTAATTGTGAAAAACTGAACACAGCTGTTAAACCATAAAGACCAGTAAGGAAGGAATAGACTACCCATTGGGCCTAGGCTCAAGTCTTGCTGAATTTGGGAGTCTGATGGAGAAATTTCAACCTGTGTTTAAATGTACTTCCACAATTGCATGGTTCCTCTGAAACTGCATCACAAAATTCTCCACACAATGTGATCCAGGACACTTAGTTATCTGCTTGTTTGTTTTTCCTTTAATTTGTTTTTTCCTTTGTTCTGGCCATTTATTCTTTGGAATTCATGACAAATCTCTTTGATTTTCCAGACAGCCCATTTGGAAAACCTTCTGGATGGCATTGCTCTGTATATTCTCAAAGCCCAACAAGACTCCTCAACAGCTTCTCTTAAAAGTGAGAAAGAGAAGAGGGAACTGAGGCCTGCCCTCTCTTGGGGCACTGGATTACTGAAAGCTACGATATGATGGTTTGGAACTTACCTTATCCAGTAGCTTAGTCAGTAGGAGGTGAAGCCAGGTCATTGCCAATGCCAATGTGTGTCCGAGCTCTGGTACTGATGTTGGGAATTATGCAAATCACCTTTTGGGTCTGAGAGAAAAGAGGAGGGGGAAGAGGGACTCCAATCTCCTTGTGCAATAGTAAATGCAAAGCAGAGTCTTGAGGTATAGTGAGGAGAAAAAACAAGGCTGGAAGCTCCCTTTGGGGACTGGTGAGTGTTTCAATTCAGGCTAGGTTCTGGCCATTTGCAGCAAAGAAAGACTCCATATTTATCAGAAGGCAAATGTCTTCTTTATTTCAAGCAAAGCAAGCAAAGCAAAGAGATCTCTAAGGAGAGATCTTGCTGCTCTGACCTCTATGCTTCTTTCAGCATGGTCAGGAGCAGAGTGCGTCAAAACCAGCTACAATTGGTTAGTTACAGAAGAATCCATTAGGGTAACAAAAGTAACAAATACCATCCCGAGATAGGTATTTTCAAAACACCCCAAATAGTTTACAAAACTTTCTTGAAGCTTCCCACCCTGACCGTGAGAAAGTCGCTGCTTCTCACAGTCAGGCTGAGAGCTGAAAATTTCCCTCTGACCAAGCTTGTCAGCGTCCTCAGGTGAGACTGAACTTCAGTGCACACTTGTGATGATCAACACCCCGACACCGATGGGGTCTCTGAGCTGCCTTTGCCTGGTGTCTCAGTAATGCATGGGAAGGAGGAGGATTCCTTGGTCAGAGCCCAAGAACTGGCTTTGGAGCATAGGGCTGTGCTGGGATAATAGGTAGACAAAATGCTCTGCCTTCCTGTTCTAACATGCATTTCATAAAGCAAGCATGTGCACATACAATGTTGGTTAAACAGATGAGGGACAGGGGGCAGGCCCAGGTGCGGCTCTGTTTTGGCTGTTGCTCATTCCAGAGGAGAGCTGCTCATTCTGAGGTGGAAGGATTACTCTGGGAGTGACTTCCCTGCTGCTTCACAGGAAAAGAAATGTGAGTTCATAAAAGAAAATGAAAGCGACTTGCAGATTAATCCGTTATATTCTATTGTTTCACGGTATTTGTTCCTGAGAATGATTTTTCTCATGAAAAGCCGTGGTGGCTTTGGCATGAGGGCTGTGGGACTTTGTGGCACTTTCCATAGATTTGGCTCTTCTGATTTCCCTAGTGTTACTCCATGTACAGCTTTCAGAGGAAAAATGGGCACAAGGCTGTGAATTGTCACAGAATTTTTTGCAAAGCTTGAAATCCACAGTTCCTTTTTGGTTTTTTTTTCTGACAAGGCAGCTAAGCAACTTTTTCACATCCCTTTTGTTTCTCATGTCTCTTCAGACACCCATTTTCCACCCACCTCTATCAATCCTCAGTTTCCTTTTCATGATGCTTCTGTTTCAGCTTCAGGGCTCCAAAAACATTTTTTTCAAACTAAACCCTTAACTGCAGTCAAAACAGCAAGCACTGCCATTTTTCTATCTCACAGATCTCTAACTCTTGATTTCTGACTAACTTTGTTTGTTAATATAGCAATGTCAGACCTTGCAGGAGCTCCTTCCAATTTGGAAAGACAAGAATGGGACGCAAATGCAAGTTTGCAATTTTTTTCCTATAAAAATCTCAATTCCAATTAGATGCAAAGGGAAAAAAGAAGGTTGAAAGAATATATATGAGAGGAATGTGCATGAGAGGAACGTGCAACGTATGACTAATGTAGTACCTTTTGAAACAAAATACAAGGGATATATATGTCCTGTCAAATGATCCCTTCTTATGAGGTAATGACTCAGGTATGAATTGCAGAGCCAAGTCATCAGGGACCACACATGCACACAGGAAGACATAGTTTCTAAGGAGAGGAAATTGCTTGGTTGTGATGCCTGGCTCCATATATTAGAGAGGTATTACTTACTAGTTTGTATTAATATGTCTCCCATTATTGCATAAAGAATTATCTCTGTCTGTTCATAGCATCATTGGATCCAGCCATGCAGACCAAAGATTGGCTTCTGGCTCTGCATTCTCACTAGTCCTTCTTTTCTCTTAGTTTTCTTTTAGTAAAAAAAAAAAACAACAACAAAAAAAGCCCATAGACATAATATTGTTTTATTGCATTGTGATGATACACTCTCTTTCCTATTCTATTTTCCCTGATATATTAAAATATTTATTTTGCCTTACATGTTCCTTGTGCTGAAAATCTGGCTTCAGAAGTAGTTTTTGTGTTTTTTCTTATCTGAGCTGTTTCACTTTAGTAATTTGTTATTTGCTTTACTTTAGTAATTTGCATCCTCCAACTGTTTATGTGGGAAGACATAATCTGTCATTGGGTAGGAAAAGGTATATAGTATCAATATTTGTCTTCCAGATGTATTTTAATTTATTGACTTGTCAGCATTGCTTCACTTTCAGGTAAGAATCTAAAAGCTGAAATCAATAATCTTTTCTTATCTCTTTCATTATCTCTTTCCTCATTTATTTTTTTCTAGACCTCCCTGAAAATTGTTCCAGTTCTTAACCTTTTTTTCTTCAGGCTGAATTCATGGACCTATTTTTTACTGGATCTTCACCATCAATGGCAATCATTTCAATGTAAATCCTCATTCCAGAATTTTATTTTTAGCTTTAGCTGATTGCAGAAGAGGAAGTTTTAAGGTGAATTCCAGGTACTCTTTTAAGCACATAATATAAACAAAAGAATTATGCCAGAGAATTCAGAGGGAAAATTTGTGGAATCAATGCTTGTACCATGGTGACTGTTCCACTGCAGGGAACAGCTGATTGCAGGGTCCAGGTGATTATGTTACTTTCTTGGGTCTAATGGCTGCATGCAATGTTTGGGAGCTAAGCCTCACTACAGAAACAGCAATAACCAAGGTTATCAGCTGACACACACAACCCATTATAAAACTGGTTATCCTTTCCAGTTACAACACAGCTTCTTTTCATTTTCAGAGGATGGTAACTCAGAGAAAGTAAACCAGGTAATTCTAAAAGCACAACCTGTTCTCGGTTTCCTATAAGGAAACTAGGCAAATACAATACAGACTGTAATCTGTGTAAATTTGTTGGGAATTTCCGCTTGATGAGCACTTCTTGGTGCAGCAATAACTGGTGCAATAAAAACAAATGATGAATTCTGTGAAGAGTAACAGTGGGAACAAAAGTTTCCAGTAAGGATGTCATGATAAGGCCAAGCCAGCCGGTGCTGGGAACTGCTGACAGAACTAGAGAGCAACACAGAATGACAAAGGGAGAAGCCACCACAGTGCAGCAAATGCCATTACTGTCAATCATCTTTCATGTGGCTGTGTGAGGAAGTGTGACTTCCTCTTCTTTGCTGGTTATGGGTTATTTCAGATAAGAAAACCCCTTGAAATTTGCATAGATAACCCCAAACAAATTCTGGCCTTTGCGGGCTGGGATCTTTCTGAGCTCCCCAATGGGCTGCACTGCTCAGGGTATGCTCATCTGAATCTTTACTGGTTTGTTTTAGAGCTGAAATTCACTGCTTCTATGGATAGCAAAGATCAGTTGGGAATATCTGAGTCACTGTTTTTTTGCCATGCTCATCAATCATGCTCTTAGCCAGTTACCAGCTACTCAAATGGCATGACAAATGACATTTATTTTAAAAACACCCAAATTTTAAAGACCACTAAAAATTTTATTTTTCTTAATGCTATCCCATGAAGGGAGCAAGACAAGGAACCTCCAGAGGAGAAAAAGCAATATAGTATACCAACTCCCTGGATATTTGGAACACCTGTAAGGAGAAGAGGAGGCTTTAAGTGTAGCATCATCTAGCCTGTACTCTGCTATTGGAAACTACTACTTCACACGTGGAGTTGCTGCTCTTAAGCTGCAGCAGTCAGGAGACCCTGTAATTGTTCCACTTTCCACAGAGCTCCAGCTGTCTCAGGGATCTGGGCAACTGAGGACACTCAAGATGAACAAGCTCCAAGATGTGTGGTTTATCATCACAGCATTTTCACTTTTAATGAGGCATATTAAGTATGCAATATGAGAGCGATTGATTACAGGCAGATCTGCTCCATTTGCTGTAAATGTTTGCCCTTTTGCAGGCCAGTTTCTGCCAGATTTTTGGATGATGACACACTGATCTGAATATGGGAAATACTTAGCAGGAATTTATTGCTGATATGCACTAAGCCACAGGAATGTAAGCAAGTCAAGGACAATAAGAAATGTCTACTTCCTCTTTTGGGTGAACTTCTCAGCTTTCATGTGTAAGCTGAATTAATTATGCAGTCCAAGGCATTAAAATGTTGTTCCTTGGCTAATGTACTGTGTAATGACTTTTTGGAAAAATAATTACCTATGAATATATCATTCTGATTAGATATATCTGAAACATCAGTGACAAATTTATGCCAAACAGGAAAGGACAGTAATTTTTTCCCAACTTTTGAATCATGATAGTGTTGATTACAGTTATGACACACAATTAAAATCTGGTATAGAACGGGAAAATTGGATATTTTTCCCTCTGTAAAAACTCACTAGGGTGTATTTTTGATCAGCTGTTCTGGTCAAGAGTCCTCTGAGATACAAAGATTGCTAGTAGGTATTTTCATAAAGGACTGTGTCCCTTAATGTAATTTCTTAAATAGAATTAAGTAGGAAAGAGTAAGGGTATTGTGAGATTCTTTTTTCAAGCAGGAGCAAAAACAGCTAAGCACCAAAAGAAACTTTAAAATTTCTATGCAGATACAGGCAGTTAAAAGTCCTCAGGGGACTGTGAAATAAAAATAGAGGATAAGGCAAATTCGTAAAAGTTAGCAGGATTTTTAAGACCTAAGTACAACCTGCTGGTTTTGTGGTACAGATAGAAGTGACAGTGAAGCACATGGGATTATAGCTCAGGAAAAGGCTTAGGAACTGGAGTGTAGGTATCACCAGTCTGTCACCCTGTGAACATTCCCTTCAGGCAACACCAGCTATGTGTCCAAAAATACCCCTTTTTAAGGGGTACCCTCAGGCAGCTGCTCACTTTTTGGCATGCTGAATGTGTGCTGTGTTCCTCTCTCTCTGTAGCTAATTCCAGTAAGGAGCTGCCTCCTGCAGCTGGCATTTTCTCACCAAATGACATGGTTATTTATAGAAATTCTTCCTTCTCCCTCAGAAGCCTAATATCTCCATTTGTTTTCTTTTACTTCCTTCCTTTCCACAGACATGGTTTAGTGGTAACATGGCAGTGCTGGGTTAATGGTTGGATGTGGTGATCTTACAGGTTTTCCCAATTCTAATGATTCTATGATTCTATGAAAGATGGTAAATTTTTGCCCTCTGGCAAGACCAAAAAACTATCTTTTTTTTTTTTTTTTTTTAAATGCGTTTAATGTGGACTTAGGGGTAAAAAAACTGAGTTACAGAGACGCAGTGTTACTGCTGTTATGTTTGCCTGAATGTGGATTATGGGGATAAGGGGGAGATGAAGTCAAGCTATTTATCAACATGCTTGTTACTTATATAATATAATGAGTAAGTATTGCAACTTGTTTTCAGCCATATGCCTCTCATATTTGGTTTCCTGTAGCTCGTGGTTGTTTCCATGCCAGCAGAGCTACATCCTAATCAATTGCTTTCTTTTCTTACCGGCTTTAAAAAAATGCTTACATGCAATTCCTTTTCAGTAGTGTAGGTGATCTGACTAACAAGCTCATTTGGACGATGCCTCATTTTATCTTACTCACATTTTTGCAATATCCGTTCTTCCTAGGAACCAAAGTACTTCTGGGTTACCTAATCCCTAGCATGAACTTTCCTGAGCTGGCTTTTGGTTATATCCATCAGGTCATGGCACCCCCTCAAGCTTCTTTTGTTTTTTTTCTGGTGCTCGGTCTCTTTGCCAAACCAACTGAAAAGGCAACCTCAGCCTTCAGAGTGTAGTGGCTAATGCATGGCCAGTGGATCTCCTGGAGTGGTCTTGCTGCACAGCAGCCATGGCTCTGCAGCCCTGTGGCTCTGTAGCTGGCAACATGGCTTTGCAGATGAGCACCACGGGTCTGTGAGCATATAATGGACCTGCCATGAGGAACTACACACAGGACTGGGAACTGACACACCTGATGACACGTGGGAGGCAGTGCCTGTGGGGCTGAATGGAGTGGGCATTGGAGGGCTTGGGATGAGATAAGGTTTTTGGGGAGAAGAGGAAGAGATGAACTGGTTCACTTGGAATTTTGGAGGTAGGCTGCAGGTGCAGCCATTGGATCTGGGGAAGCTGTCTGGAGAAACAGAGAGTAGATGTGAATACTTGTGCCTGACCAGGTAGGTAGGGACCCTTCCCCACCACCTCCCAGCCCAGGAAAGTTAGCTAGGTGCTGCTGTGCATGAAAAAAGAACTCTTCATAGAATCATGGAATCATAAAATAGTTTGAGGTGGAAGGGACCCTAAAGGTCATCTAGTTCTGACCCTGCTGCCACAGACAGGACACATTTCACTAGACCAGGTTGCTCAGAGCTCCATCTAACCTGGTCTTGAACACTTTCAGGGATGGGCCATCCACCACCCCTCTGGGCAACCTCTTCCTGTGCCTCACCACCAGCATAGTAAAGAATTTCTTCCCAATATCTACTCTCACCTTACTCTCTTTCAGCTTGAGGCCTTCTTGTCCTATCACCATATGCTCTTGTAAAAATTCCCTCTCCAGCTTTTTTGTAGGCTCCCTTCAGTTACTGGAAGGACACAATTAGACCACCCCGAAGCCTTCTCTTTTCCAAGCTGAACAACCCCAATTCTCCCGGGTTTTCCTCATAGGACAGATGTTCTGTCCCCCTAACCATCTTGGTGACCTCCTCTGGACTCGCTCCAACAGGTCAGTATCTCTCCAGAGCTGGATGCAGCACTTCTCATGGGGTCCCACTAGAGTGGAGCAGAGGGGTAGAATCCCCTCCCTCAACCTGCTGGCCATGCTGCTTTTGATGTAGCCCAGCATATGGTTAGCTTTCTGGGCACAGACTTGGCTTAATTGACATAAGATGCTATTGCACAGATCTGAAATGATTTCACATTTATTACATTGTTTATCGCTATTGCTCTGAACCATAGTTCTCTGTGAGGAGTCCCCAGTCAGTCTTTCAATATAAAAGTGTAAAAAAACCCACTACAATTCTTCAGAGTGTTTTTCAATGTGAAAAACCTGTATCTGAAAGATTTTGTACAGAATCTTATTTATAGTAATTAATATTTTTACGATGAAAATGATGTGCTTGCGTAGAGCTGGAATCTGGCTGTGAGAAACCACTCCTTCTTACAGATTTATTGGTCCATAAAAATTGCAGGCATAAAACCAGCTTTCTTTTGGGTTTTTATGAAATCTGTTAAAAAAATTAGCAATATAAAAATGTGTTATAATTTGTGGCATCCTTTAAGTTACCAGAAAGAACTGAATCAGGGCAAACCAATTCAAATTTAAACATACTGTCTACAGTGCTGCCAAAAGAAAAAATCATGCTTGAGTGCCACAGCCTTATTTTATAGCTCATGCCTGAAGATAAATTTTCTGGTTCAGATAAGGCCTTTTGAAAATAGACATTTATGACTCTTTTATTAAAGAGGACTCTTCACTGGGCCCCACTGTAACAAAATCATATCTCTGCAAAAGAGACAATAGTGTCCCTTTGACTTTTACCATGCAACAGAGTGCTGCTTCAAAGCCTGGCCACAAACCATACACAAAAATGCTCCAGTTTGGATGGGAAAATATTTATGTTGTTCTTTGTGTGGAAACTGCACATTCCCTTTAAGTCCAGTTGTCCTAAAATTAAAAGTGAAATTTTGACATTGGAAAGTTTTGGCTTTAGAGAACTTATGCGCTAAGCATGGTTTGATGAGATTCCAGTTCTCCAAGCCACAAGGAATTCCCAAAGCCAATGATGGACCATTGTTAAACATTTTATTAAAATCTGAAGGTGCTACTGCTGCTAAATGCACAAGGGCAAGGGAGAGGGACTTTGATCATTCAGTCTGTTTAGCTGTAACTTCACTGCATGGCTCTAGTTTGTCTCTCTCCTATCTTCTTTAACAGGCACACAGCCCAGGCATAGCTCTGGGGACAGTTCACTCCATGCTCTTTCCCCCCAGATATATGGAACTACCCTGTCTCTCTTCCCCTCTACAGTCATTCCATAAGATGTCAGCATCTTTTGCCCTCCATTCACTGCTGCAGTGTATCCCTGGGCATGCAGTACACATGGCATCCTTCTCTATCAGAATGCCCTGATGGACTGCAAAACGCCCCTTGCCCAATTTTGAACACTTTCAGCTGAAAGCAGCAGATCATGTAGCAGCAGCATCTTAGAGCCATGAAGGTATGACAGAGGCACAAGGATATCTGCTCTGACTGGAGCCAACTTTTACTGGAGGCCATGAGCCTTAGAGACTTTTACTCAGAGGTGGTGAACTAAAAGCAAACTGCAAGCAAGCTAAACAGCACCAAGGCATTGGCTTGAGGAGTTACATCTATCACTTGGACTGTTTGGTGTTTACTGACCCCCTACTTGGCCCAGCTTTGCCACATGACCGTATAACCAGCACTGCTTCAGAAGATGGCCAGGAGGGGCTTGAAGGATAACCCGAGGTCAGGGGCTAGCTGCAATGCATGGTATAGTGAAGACCATGCTGTGGAAAGGATCCAGCTATGTTGCGGTAAGCAAGCCAGGCCATCCCATTAATTTCCATGGCCAGAAAACATACCCCAGTCATCCAGCTGTGGCCAATATTTCATTGTAATCAACATCATGGTTTACTACAGCAAATGTGAAAGGAAAACACAACTAAGCTGTTTAAATATGGTATGTTCTCCTTTGCTTTTGCATCTTGGTGATCTAATTGGCTGAATTTATTATGATTTTAGTGCTGTTAAACAGAGCCTAGTTTCAATCCCAAGAGAAGTTCCAACATTTCAATATTGTTTTTATTACAGACGATGAAAAAACGTGAGCACGTAGTTCACAAGAAAACAAGATGTTCCCACAAAAGTTTAATTAAAAATCTCAAAGTTTCCCTGCTGTTTTTAAAATCTAAATGAAATGCTATCATAGACCACAATCAAAAAAATCCACTTTGGTTTACTGAAGTAATCCCAAATGATTCATTTTCAGGTCTTCACCTCCCATCACACACCCAACATAATGAAACAGTGTGACTATGCAGAGTGATCAAAAGAAAACATGTGTTCACAACGAAAAATGTAGGTATTGAGAAGCCTCTAATCTAGTAGCTGGGGCAACAATTTTGCTGATGATGGGTTTCATCTGATCAGGTGTAGACATCAGCTGCTGGGCTAGTTGTCTGCTCTCTTATTAGAGTCACTGGAAGGCAACAGGCACTGTTTGGAAAGTGAACAAGGTTCAGTTTCCGAATGTAACTTAACCACACAGACTGAGCTAATTCTAAGTAATTTTAATGAATAGAAACAGGCCTTTTGGAGTGAAATCCTTTCTCAATATTAACTTCAGATTGAGACAGAAAAGGACCCAGAGGCAGGCACAAAACATATTTAACTTGCATTTTATATTTTTTCATACTTGGGTAAATTTCTGTCAGGTATTTTACTGCCCATATTGCCCAAGACACAGATATTCTTTGCAAACTCCTCTGGCACAGGAGTCTGAAGCAGCCCAGAAAGCCCATGAATGATCTCTGTAGCATCTCTCAGGTTAATCAGTGTCAGTAATGACAGACAATGACAATGAAGTGAAAAATAGAAAGAGCTTTTCTGAATGCCAGGACGTAATGGAGCTTTTGAACTCATGCGCATGGCATCAGATCCCTCTGTGCTAGAGTTATTAGAACAGTCTGGTGGATAACTTAATCAAGCACATCTCTGAACACCACAAGTGAACAGTCACAGATCCTGGACAACAAAAATTTTCTTTTTACTTGCTATAGGTTTGACTTGTTTGCAGGACTCACCAAGAAGAAATGTAATTGTTTTTATTTCTGAAGACCTCAGAGTTAGGAATGCCTTGCCAATGTCTCCTGGACAATGGAGGAATTGCTGTAAGCTTGCTCTCAGCTCCTGATTGATACAGCTTTTTAGAAAATCACAGGGTAAGCCCATCAGTCTGCCCAACTCAAGCTTTCTGTTTTTCTGTACCCTATTCTGTTGTCCCAGAATGGAGGTGGGAGGAAGAGCATCCCATCATCCATCAGCCTAAATCTAGATGGTTGCTGTGATAAACAAAATCTATCAATCTCTGCTACCTTAATTGTCATCAGCAAAACCTTGATAGGCAGAACTACCCATAATTATAAAGAGCTTTTTATGCCTGAAAGACATTATCTAATATTGTGTGACATATTGCATCTCTTCAACTACCATCTGGATGTGTAAGAAGCACTGAAACAGCCTGTTCCTAAATTTTGTCATGCTATGATAGCAGACCCTGACTAACTGGACAAGATATTTCTTAAAAATCCACTCTGTTGAAAGTGAATTATGTTCTTCCCCAGAGCTATTCTTCCCATAGTTCTGATTTAGGAATAGTGACATCAAATTTATGCATCCCATGTTTTGACTTTTGGATTCTATGTTTTGGCTTTCTTTGTGAGTGTTGCTATTCACCGTAATGGAGGTGGAGGGTATGCCAAGCTCCAACATTAATCTCCAACTATTTAGAGACTCTCCAAAAGGATTTTAGCATAAAGAACTCTGACAAGATGGTCAAGAGGGACTTAGTTGTGAATCTAAGAGTATTTTTTTTCATTTTTAATGGACCATTTGCTGTTGATGTTACCATATTTACACTTTTTTTTTGTATGCAACAAAACAGATCATCAGAGATGTCTCAGCACTGCCAGTGAAATAAAGACATTTGAAAAAGGAAACCTAAGTCTCTGATGACACTTTAATTTACAGAAGCCTCTGAATTTAATAGTTTCTGTTGGCAAAGCACTCCTGTACTCACTGCTCTCCTTCACTTCTGCATATCATGAATTTGGTGTTGCCCACAACAGAAAATCCCTCAAAGGGCTTCCCTTTTGGGATGTTTTCTTAAGGTAACTTCTGTTACAATAGCTGGAATTTTTCAGACTATGCTGCCTACTCTTACATGCCTTGTTTTCCTCAGCAAGGGAACTGCTATGTTACAGGCATTGGATGTCCTTTGTGCCCCCATCATGCATCATGAACCCCCATAGAGTGCATGACTTCCGTGAGTTGATATAGGAGCCTCAGATAGCTAAATATTCACACTGTTGTCTCTTGAATATACACAGCAAAGAGACCAGGTATGAGTGCCAAGCATATGCCAGGAGCTCTTGTACAGGTCCACACAGCTAAAATGACTTCTCACTTCTAAACCTGATTTCCTCTCACAATCTCGTTGCTGTCTTGCAGCCCTGTGTGATGGTAGCTCTGGTATAGTCACTCATGTAACTTTTCTGCCAGGAACTGACTGGCAGAAAGGCGTGATTCAGTCATTGGGCCAAGCTCAGGCCCCAGGGTCCCTAAAAAATAAGCACAGGCACACACTGATTGGCATTCCATGCAGAATGGCTGGAAAATTAAATTAAATTGAGTAAAATAAACCAAAGTCTACAGGCTTTGAAGAAAAGGTTTTTCCTCAGTCATAAGCAATGAACAGTACAAAAGGGTGTAAAAAACCAGAACAGGAGGAAAGAAACAAAGTATGTCATGAATATCCCCAAAGGCAAATTACCACCCCAGAACACACCAGTGCCAGGATAAATCCAAGCTTTTCCCCTGTCAGGGTGGAAGCAGAACAGTGACTCACCTCAGACAACCACAACAGCCATCACCTCGTTTGTTTGTTGTGCTTTTGAAGCATATTTTGCAGGTCATGTCTGAAAATGAAGATCTGGATTTTCTTTAACAACTCTTTGAAATTCTTTTTCTCTAAGCCAGTTGCCAATGGATAAGTAAAGCCATCCTAAACTGTGATACAACATGTGAATGGAAGGCAAGTCACTTTATCAAAATGTTGGCACTCTATATGACAAAGAGCTTGAAAAGAAAATAATGAAACAAGAAGAGCAAAAAAACACATTTGAAGCTTGAAACAGCTTCCTGATTCAACTTTTTCCACTGCTTATGACAAAAAATAACCCCCTTCACAGGAGCTAATGATCCATGTAGTAGTTTTTCCATGGTAAATACCTTGTAGTATTGCTCTCTTGTCTGTCCAATATAGAATGGGCTGTCTTTGCTGGGCTCCCAGGAACTGGGGATTAATTTCAACTGTGGCATGTACAGGTCACATACAGGAATTTTAGTGGTACTGGAACTCCCTTTTAAAGTTTTTAGTGCCGACTTCATAACCAACCCAGAAAAGATGTAAACTTGAGGGTTTCTCCTTTGCATTTCAGTGACAGTTTCTTTCTGTACCTTCCTGCATAGGCAAGGTTTTGAAATGTCTTATGCACCACAAGGTGTTCATATGATTTGGAGATCCCTGATCAGAGACGAGTCTTAGCTGCCTCCCCCACTTCTCCCACTCTCTCACACGTATTCCAAGGCTCTGCTCAGACCAGCTATTTTTGGCTGTTTCAGAAAGCCGTGTTGTTTATTCCAAGAATCTGTCTGAAGAATTTACACACCAGAGCCCAAGTTGCCAAGAATATGGAAATTATAACTGCAATACAAAGGACAGTTAATAAAATCAAGACATGATCCTAATGAAAGAAATGCTTATTTGTGTTCACTCTAGGAAGCAGGAGGTCTTTATGTGTGTGAAGGTATAGGACAAAAATTCTTGCTGCTCAAAATGGTGGCATAATTATTTTAATAGGATATTAACTAGGTGAAGACACATTCAGATGACATCAATGAGATCTTTTACAACTGGAAGTGCAGAAACTGTACCCATGAATGGGAAGACAGTGTTCCTGTGGCTTGTTCATAAACTGCAGACATAGTCCTGCAGGAGCTGAAAATAACAGGAATTGGCTTTAATGGAACCATGGTACTAGTGCTGTCATGGAAATTTGTTGAGATTGCACATGAGAATTAGTATCCCAAGCTGGTAATAGTTACTTTCCGACAATGCAAGGCACATTTCTTGCATTGATTGATATCTTGCCAGACTTGCTATGAAATAAAAGCAGTGGTAAAGTAGTACAATGAGAAGCATCGAACAGTGTGATCTGAAAGGGTGTGAACTGCTGCAGAAGTATGGTACTAGTGTTTGGTGTTGGACAGGAAGGTGGCCTGGATTCAGAATTCTGGCTTGTACTTTGCTCATTACTTAGTTTATGATCTAGAATGGGACACTCAATTCTTCTGCTTGTTACCTTCTGTACAAATGACGCCAAATTGTTATTAACTTCTTGCTTGTACACCAAGGAATGAAAAAATGCACATGATTTTTTATGCACACGATGATTAAATGTCAATTTACATTAATTGACATTAATTAGAGCACTTCTCGGACCCTGGACGCTCCTGGGGATCATGCTTTGGGTGAGAATGTCCTTCTTCTGAGTCAGCTGCTTCCCCAGACCCACCCCGCGCCTCCAAACACGGGAACTCCATGTGCCGAAACACACAATTTCGTGCCGAGTTTTGTCTCTGACACGACCCTCGACTCCTGCAACTCATCGACTTGCTCAGTACCATCTGGCAATGGTCTGAAATGTCATTCCTGGGATTCCAGCTGTTCTTGCCTAGGAAAAGGAACAGCAGGTCCTGGTACCGAGTAGGCTCGCTAACCTGCCCTCCTCCCCGCGCCAGCCGCTGCTCTCTGTGGAAAGAACGTGTCTCTGGCTCAGCAACACGGACTCCCTTCGGCAGTGACTCCCTTTTACGGAGACCGAAGAAGCCGGGAAAGGCCTTGTTTGTGATCGCTGCGCTGCGAGCGCGGCNGCAGCGAGCCCGCCGTGCCCGCCGGCCTCGGGCGCGCCTGGGGCAGGGTTGAGCCTGTGCCCTGGCACTTTATACCGGGAATTAGCCAAGACGATTGAACACAAAGTGCTCTCAAGTCTCTCGGTGTTCACCAGGAAGTGAGTTTCCCTTACAGGGAGCTAGTTTCCCTAAGGGTTGTTTAATAATGCTGAGCTGTGTAACAGTAGCAGCGTTCCCTGCGCGTTCTGAGCGTTCTGACACTACAGGACAGGTCGGCCGTGGGGTCTGTCAGAGCAGGGCCTCACTCCTAAAAAAACCAGAAGTTTTCATGCTGGGCTTTCCAATGACTACTTTGCCCAGCTACGGGGATCTGCCTCAGTGGTGACAGGGCAGAGCAACATGAACACATTTGCGAGGCTTTGCACTGGTTGTGGAATTATTGTCGGTGCTGTGTCCCCTTGCACCTGGGCAGCTGGGAGCTGACTAGCTGGGTGACAACACTGCTGATAGGACCTGGGATACGACAAAAATTATTGTCCAGAAATGCATTCTTCTGCAAGGGTGGCCATCAGCATCCTGGGCTCCCCTGGGCAGGGCACCAGCAGACTGAGGAAGATGTTACTTCTCTCATCTTGGTTCAGCCCTGGCAAGACCACAGTCAGAGTGTTCTGTCCAGGGCAGGGCTCTCCAGGACAGGAACGACATTGACATACTGCGGTGAGTCTTGAAAAGGATCACGGAGATGATTAGGGCATTAGATTCAATCCTAATATGTAAAGAGAAGCTGAAAGACATGGGATTGTTTAGAGTACAGAAGAGAAAATTCAAGGGATTATTATCAATGTGTGCAAATATCTGAGCAGAGACACTAAATGAGATGGAATCAGACTCTGCTAAGTAAATCCAGTCAAAGAAGGATTGGCACAAACTGAAGTATGAGAAACCCCACTTGAATATAAGAAAAACTTTTTAACTGTGAGAGTGCCAAACACAGGCACATATTGCTGAGACAGCCTGAGAAGTTTCTGTCCTTGCAGATGCTTGAAATGTGGCTGGACATCATCTGCAAGAACCTGCTCTAGGTGACTGTGCTTTGAGCAGAGAGATAGGACCACATAATCTCCAAAAGTCCCTGCCAACCTCAGACAAAGTGTCTTCTTTTGCAAATAAACATAAAGAAGGAAAAGGCAGTTGGAGAGGAGCAGATTTCCCTTGCTCTCTGGATCCTAAAGATTGAAACGAATAAGAGGTTTTTTCCCCTCTTTTGTTGTTGAATTGAGTTAGGTGAAAACATGAATAAGGATGGGAAGGGCACTGGTAAACATAACACTTCTGTTATTACTCAGTCAGAAGGATTGCAAGCCCAAGATGGAGATTTTTTTTTTTCTGGCCTGGAAATCCATTGGGAATAACCTTGTGTTTTGGCTGGCTGCCTTTTTCAGCAGGGAGATTAGCAATAAGTTTATTTGTCATCTTCAGGCAGGTGTAAGCCACCTTCACCATTGAGGTAGTATGTTTGGACTTGTTCACTGCAACCTTTTAAAAATTAATTGAGCTATGTATTTTGATTGCCACAGAAATGAAAATTAAGTTTTAAATTGTAGGTCTGAACATGGATTTAGAACATCTAGCAATACAGAGTGCAGTCATTTGCTCCTGCCGTCCAGTGTCCAACTGGATGCTCCCTGAGGTTAACTGGAACATAGCAATCAGCCTCTCTTAGTTAAACTACACAGTATAAGACCCTTGTGCAAAGAAAATCTCAGCTTTGGGCTTTGGGTAACTATTAGTCCTCTTCATAGCTTTTCTGTAAATACTGTGTAGCTAGTAAATACACAGACCTGATTTTTGACCATGTTTGTCTTTCAGATGTCCCAAAATACATATCTATGGTCTATAGTGTATATGATCTATCTGTAATATGGTCTAATTAGGAAAGGCATTGGACAAGTCCTCATGTTAATCCCCATTTCTTAGTCAAAATGTCAGTGAAAGAAAGTATCATGCTCAATAACCTGTCTTTATGTCTCAGAGTCTGCTGTGGATTAATACTGCCTCCTTATGAAACCATACTTTCTGTACTCTTGTAGTCTGTGAAATGTGGGCTCAAATTAGGCAACATGGCAGTAGAAGTTGCCATGTTCCCGTGTCAATGCAACAGGAAGCATATGCTTCTTTTCTGGGTTGTGCACACTTGTGTTTCATAAAGCCAATCTTCTGAGGATTTTGATTTCTTGTACATTTAGATGAACTTTGCCTTGGGATACAGGATGAGCCAGCTGATTCGCTTATGGGCTAGGGTTAGTGGGCAACCAACTTGAGTGTTACAGTGGGTGTCTGCTACAGAGAGGAAGAAGCAGATGAGGTCTCCTGACTAAAAAACACAATAAAGGAACATAGAAGAAGTAGAGGGAGGGTCAGGTTATTCCTCCAAACCTTGGAGGAACAAAGACACTGTCTAGGTGTATAGAAAATAAATGAGGAAAGTGAAAGCCCACCTGAAGTTGGCCCATTTCACATTAATTAAAACAAATCATAGAATGAAATAACTTAAATTTGAAAAGCTGAAAATGTTACTGAAATTCACTGTTTGGAGGACTTTTCTGTATTTTTATCTGTAGAGAACCATAAGGGGAACACTGGAAAGAGTAAAGCTGAGCCTTAGCTTTTCCCTTGGAAAGAAGATGGAAATGGCTTTTGCCTGATTCGTCCTAAGTGGCTTCTTAGACTAAAATACTCTGAGAGTTTGTTTGAGCATAAGGTTGATTGCCTATGTCTGAAACAAAGTTGGAAAGATTTGCAGGTCAGGAAGCTCAAATTGAAATTCGTGGGAATTACAAAACTAATTAAGGATATTCTTAAACATACAGATCTTAGGCCAATGTATTATTTTGGAATATATCTTTTGGACTCAGGCACTAAAATCGTTTAGACTCTCAGATATAGTATCTCTTGTATTTTTTCTAAAGTACTTGAAATTAGTAGGATTATTTCCCAGAATCAGAGCATTCTGCAGCTCTGCTCTTCCCTCTTCTCTAAATGTGTAAGTACACTTGTAAGTCCCTTCCCAAGAAGCTTGGAGATATACAGGTTTGTTATTGAACAAGGCCAGTGGAAGTAAATATTAATAGCTTGGGTAAGAATAAACCTGTTGCTGACTGTTTCATTCTGTTTTCCAAAGTACATTATTCCTCTTGAAGGCAATTGGATTGGGGTAAAGCTAGAAGATAATTTTATCTTACTTTTATAGAAGAGAAAAAAAATTAATTATCTCTTACTTGCAGCCTGTAAAGGAATTTTTGTAGGTGTTAAACCATATGCATGTTTAGGAGGCTGGTGCAATGTGCACTACTTATAGTTAAAATTACTCAGGCCTGTATTTTAAACACAGTTCTGATCTTATAGTATCAGCCATGTGCAGATTTGCTTTGAATTGTGTCTTGGCTTGGATGTGAGAATCAGGCTACAGATCTAGAGTTGATAACAGCATATTTTTTGCTGCCAGTTTTGCATGGTGGAGATTTTAGTACTGTTCTGGTATTTCATATATTCTGTATTTTTCATATATGCTGTTCTGGTATTTCATATACTCTTTTAGTGGGAAGATCAACATTAACATCTGTAACGTGGAGCAGCAGTGCAGTAAAATGATAGCACGAAGGCCTTCCTGCTTGTCAACAAGTCCACTAGATGTCCCTCCAGCTCTTTGTGATGATAACACGTAGCTGATTCACTCATGCTAAATGGAGCTAAGCTGGAGACCACTGCATTTTATGTCCCTTATCTTGCATATATAGCTCTTCTTGGGTTCCTCCTGCAGTTATGAATACAAAATATATCAAATTTCAGGTGATTGTAGGTATCTTCCTTCTGTATGTGTACATATGTGATTTTGATCTGTCAAAAGCAATCTCTCACTGTATGGATAGTGGGCAGATACCACACTGGGGTGGAAAAATGAATTCGTTTTTAGGTTATGCCTAGATTTTTGCAGAAGAAAGGGACAACTTAGCTCAGCCTCAACATTTCTACTCTGCAGATGAAGACTAGTCTGGGAGGTAACAAAACTAACCTGTAACAGCAGTTACCTAAACTGTAACAGCAGTTTGGTTAGGTGGTCCTATCAGCCATTCAGTCTTACTATGAAAGTAGTCAGCTCAGAAACCTCAGAAAAGTTAAAATACTTTTTCACTACAACCTGAAATATGAAAATTTATCTCCTCTGAAATGTTTTTAGCTCTGTTCCATATTTTCAGCTGCTACCTCTGAACTTGTAGTCTTTTCAGTCATGCTGCTGTCCTGATGCTTGGGACATCTGGAAATGCAGTTCCAGAGTTTGGGCAAATATCATGTGAGATGATATTCTATTTTGAATGAATATCCTTATTTCTGTGGTTTGATACAGAGAAAATTAATCTAAGTCTTGTTCTTTGTATTTTTTAATCTCATACTCTCTTATTCACATGCTTTCTAAGGAAAACAATCCTCATGTTTTAATGATTTTTACCAATACCCCTGCTCTTTCTCATCACATTTTTCTTGTTTTTTTCCCCTCAATTTCTCTATGTTATATTTTCCATGGTGAGGTGACTAGTGTAGCATAAATTTCTTTAGATGACAAAATCTCAGGAGATGTTGGCAAATTCATATACTAGAAATATTAGTTGTTGGCAAAATAAATAAGTTAAGACACAGAAAAAATAGCTCTTTGTGTAAGTTCATCTGCAGCACTATTCATATACTGATTACACAGACTGATAGTTATTTTTAATAGAGATAAAACTGTGTTGAAGATAATGGCTATTACTTTATAATTAGGAGGTGCTTCTGTTATTAAATTTAATGTGACCATTCAGTTATGTTCTGCTTGCTGTGCATTTTGCCTCTCAAAGCACATCCCCTGTACAGTAGCATAGTAGTTGTAGCTAGGTAGTTAATAGAGAGTAAGTGGTCTGTGAAACCTTTGCTAGGTGTCAGGGATGTAAATAGCATAGGACAGATGTTTGCATTTTAATCTTGTGCTGTAGATGTATGCTATAATCTGGGACAAGAGGTGCTTGGTTATTTGATGTGGTAACTAAAAGCAAGGAGGCCTCAGACCAAAACCCTGGTGGTTCAGAGCCACATGAACAATGCTATTTAAAATCAGAGCAATAGTTTGTCTGATGGTCTTGATTACTTTTGCCCCAGCTCTGATCAGCATAGACCAGTTATGTAATTTAAAATTATTGATCTTAAAATGTGGGTGAGACATGTTGGAAGGAATTATTTTCTCTGGATGGACGTGGTAAATGCCTTCAGCATACCCAGTGATGACAGTGAGTTGGTGTGAGGATGGGGGAAAAGAGAGTATACAAGGAGGCTGTGCAGATTTACTTTGGTAAATCAGACCTCTGAACTCTGAATGAGCTCTGGCACAGGACTGATGACTTCAAGCCCTTATCAATAAAATGGGCTAATTTATATCCCTAACAGAAGGTGGTAAAAAAATTAAAAGAAAATATCAGGTTTTATTTTTTGCTGTAGAGGATTTTACCCGAATTATGTAAGACATTTTTCTCTGATCGTGGCTGCATAGCAAGTTGAGAAAACCACAAGTTAATTCACTGTGGGAAAAATACTCCCAGTTATGTATAAAAAAACTCCAATCCCAAACCAGCAACAAGAAGATTATCTCCATGCTTTTAGGATTCCCTGAGTAAGCAGAAGTGGTGAAGCTACTGTTACTGTCCTGGAAGAGCCAATGTTCGTATGAAGACTAGATTGCTATGGGAGTTTCTTAAGGCATATCAATAATAAGGGACCTGGTGATCCCCATATCCCCGTGACACCTCCCTCTTGGTCCTTCTAGACTGCTTTGATCCTTTGCACCTGCTGTTTTAATTACTGTTCCTGTAGTATTGCCTGTCATGGATAGGATGGAATTAAAAACACATTTTCCCCTTTCTCTTCTGCTTACCATTTCTGCCAGCCTTTCTCCTTTTTTCTCCTATGATAATGGGAAAGCAAACAAGGGAAGTAAGATAAGGGAGGTTGGTAGGAAATTCCTTTCCTCTCTCTGCTTCCATTTCTGATAACATGTGCCTGTACTGCTTCTCTAGCTCCTTCTGATCCTGAAGCTGTCACTTTATGTCTATCTTTCGTCCAGTCACCCAACTGTGTTTTCCTGTCCAGTTCCTTGTTACGTTCGTTGGTTGAATCTATCATAGAAGTCCTCAGAAGGGTGATATATAAATTCTTTGCTGCTGAAGTTAATTCATATTTTGACTAGTATCTCATTGGCAATTTTGAAAGTCTACATGAAGATAGATTTCAGGATCAAGTAATTCTTATAGAAATTGGCTTATGTTGTTCAAGTACTAAGTAGCACCACCTGCACCAAATTTTTCACTTTAGGTCAGGGATGCACTTGTAATACATTGACAGTGCTGTTTGCCGGCTCAGACATGTAAAGATAGATGCATAAACTTCTGACCTTGCTTTACTTTGTAAGAGAATCTGTGCTCTGTAGCCTGGACAGTTGGTCATCATTTATCATGTAAAAAGAAGCATAAAACTAGGTAGGATTCTCTGAGTAATATTCTTCAGGGTGGTTGCCACAGAGAAATAATTCACTTTTATTTATTTAGAAAATGGCTTTTAATAAATCCTTACTTGTTTGTGAGTATTCCTTGCAAAACATGACAGAGAACAAATCAACCAAGATAATAACATAGGTATGTTTTCCTGTTGAACAAAAAGGTCATATTTTGGATTGACTTACAAGAATAATATATTCTTTTCATTACTTAGTAGTATTTTAAAGACTAAGTAATATTAATGTGATAATGGATAATCAAGAGATAAACATTAGTTCTTAAACACTGAAATCTCTTTTGTTGTTCAGGCAATCATAACAGATAAATAATTCANCAATATTAATTGTTTTAGTTGGAAATATTTCCATGATTAAACTTGCAGTAAGACACTTCTGTATGTCTGTTTTCACTGTCTTTTAGAAAGTCTATTATTTGAGAAGTCAGCTCTATAAACTAATTCACAGTAATTGCAATTCTAGTACTTTGAAAGATGTAAGTTTACAGTTGCCAAAATCCACCTCAAATATATCTATTTGGAGTAATTTTTACAGGCCAAAAGATGCTCAAGTATAGGCTGTTAATGATTTCAGATTGTGGACCTGCAATCTAGTAAATATAAGTCTGATACAGGGCTATTACAAAGAGCTAGTTCCCCCTGATGACACTATTTTAAATAACACAACTGAAAAAAGCTCATTTATCAAGAATGATATGTCTAAGTCCCATGTTGGAGAACCAGACTGCACCTAGGTTGTGCTTTTGGGATTGACTGTATATGGAAATTTATTTTTATGAAGTTCTCACTGTGGTTATACTCATGCATACATGGTGTGGTTTATTAGGGACACGTCTTGGTGAGATCATTGGTATGCACTCAGCTTTCAGCAAAGAGGACAGGTTCATGTTCAAGGTAAATTCTCAACCTGTAACTTATTTACCTTATCACAAGGATGAGAGAGGTCACTGAGGTTTACTTTTCTTCCTCATTCTCACATCCATTTTTTGTTTGTTAATTCTCAGGAGAAAAAAAATATGTGACTGGACGTGAGCCTAAACCTCTCCTCACTGCTCTTGGAGAACTTGTCAACCTGAGTTTTTATGATCCCTTTCTTGTCTTTAGTAAACCATCAGAAAAAGGAGTCTACAGTTTGACTTGTCACAGCTTGCATGTTTATAGTATATTTGGTGGCACCAAATATATTAATACACTACCTGCTTAGATAATGTAAAACATAGGCAATTTTCTTAAAAATAGCTGCAAGAAAAATTTCTCCACTCTTCTTTGGCCTGAATTCTCTCTTTTCACAGTAGAATCTGTGCACATTAATGGATGATTGCTGCAGGCAGTCCTGGGTACCAAGCAATGTCTTGATTGTGTCTAACCACATTGGGGTAAGTTGTAGGTGCCCCCCTTCTCCCATCTCCATATGCAGAAAACCGAAGCAAGGAAGGAGGAGGGTGTAACATGTTCCCATAGCTCCCCCAGGACAGAAGATGGGGACAGCAGGGTTAATGGTGATTCTGACATTCTCTTCTCAAATTTAGGAAAAATATATGCCAATAGGTTTACTTGTAATAAAATACATAATGACCTTTTCTCTCTTGCACCCTACCCTTCCACCTACGTTTTACACTCTTGAGAGTTTAAATTAAAAGTGTGGGGCATCTCCTGAGAGGAACCTGTATTTGTGCCCATTGTGAAGTGATGAAAATGGCAGTAACAGTTATGTAGGAACAGATTACCTTTACCCTAATTTCATCAGATCAAAAGCGAGCTCTTCACAATTTTATGTATGAGTGTGGTGTTAGCAGAAGCTCTATTACTTTAGTTATTAATGGGCATAAAGGATGTTTATTGAAAGGTGTATAGTTCATTGAACACTCTCTGAACTGAGTTTCTCAGAAGTCAAGGATTTGTTTTCTGTGCTGAATGTCATGGAAAACACTTTCCATTTTAGTCATCGTATTTACTATGTGCTGCTTCTCATATCTGTCATCATGCTGTTCTTCTTGCCTCATGTTTTCATCCTTTTATCTCTGTACATTGGGTTATTTTGATCCAGGCTTTTATTTTCTTTCAGTTTGGTAATTAATAGAGCTGATTCACTCCTTTTATGCCCATGCTGTATTTGCCTCATTTCTATCTTGCTTTTCAATTCATACGTCAGCAGAGATCTCTAGTTACGATAGCTTCATGTTTCCTGGAAGCTCTGCGTCACAGGGCCAAATTTATACCTGGTGTATTTTCCATTGACACAAAATTACTCCAAGAATGAATCATCCTTATGTTTACGTTCATCTGGTCTTATTTTTTTCCTCAGACACTGTTTATTTGTATCAACCATGTAAGACTTGTAGTCATTTGAATTATATGAAATCAAATTATGCTGTTTTGGGGACCTGGCAAAGACAACAACAATGAAATAAAATTATGTAAGTCACAGATCCAGGCTAGACCTGGATCTAGTACACAGTACTCACGGTAAGTACTGAATCTTACTGCAGTCTATTTTTCACTGTCTTGAAAAAAAGAAATGTAAGATGGGAGAACAGATTTTAGAGATAATCTCGCATTTTTGTGTACAAAAACTCAAGATATCTCTGACTACCATGCAGAACAAAATGATGGCTAGCAGTCAACTAGATTTAAAGTGATGCACTCTTAGATAGAACAACCATTTTGTGATCTGTTAATATGGAGGTAAACAATGAAGCTTTTCATTGTGTTGGTTAATAATGCTAGAAAGCTAAACATAAAATTAGGTAAAAATATGACCAAAGTTGCAACTTATTTAAATCTAGTGACTCCCTCCTCAAACGCTTGCCATCAATCTTAAGCGACAAGCATAAGAAAAATTAATGTTTTTTGTTCTCAGTTCAGTGCCAGTCGTTGCTCTGTTCCTAAGTAGCTGATAAATAGGCTACCTCTCTGCACCTCTTGGTTGCAGTACATTCAATGAACCTGTGGGGATGGTCCCTGCACCACTGACACAGCAGGAGGGCAGAAGAGTTTCTGAAGCTGTTTCATTGATTTTGTCCTGAGCTGAGAGGCAGCAGTACCTGATCAGTTTTTTATATTCCTTGCCACATGGTGGGGGGGTCTGGGTGTGAGACCCCTCCCTGCCCAGCCCATCCACAGACAGTGAAGGCAAAGGAATTCTGGAAAGTAATCTGGATTTTATCTGGATCATGATGACAGACACTGTTGCCTCCCACTGCACCGAGGTTGAATTTCAACCCACCATGAAGAGATTTCACTTTGGTGCCTTGCAGGGAGCACTCTGCAAAGTAAAAACAAGTTGTAGAATGTAATAGTTTGATTGATGAAAGAGGAGATCTTCACATGTTAATAAAATATGTTGTGAAAGAAAGTCTTCCTTCTCACATCTGTTCCTCAGTGATGCATATTGCATAGCGCCCAGCTGTTTCTTGTGAAGTCTATTTAGATTTGGGCTTAATAGGTGGGGCATACTCTATTTACAGAAAGAGAAATTATGGGATCCCTGGAGCCTGCTTTATGCATTTTAAACTCATTCTGAGGCTGTTTCTGCCTTGTGATGGGTTGGAAAATTGCTGTTAACTTTGTCATTGAAGTGAAGCAGATTGGGCAGGATAAATAGTCACGAGGTGTGGCAGGAAGTCTTTGAAAAAAAGTGACTCTTGCAATGGGTTCCAAACCATGAGGCACAAAGTAAGAAAGGGATGCAAGGAGAACTGGAGGGGGAGTCAATCTGAGAGTCTTTTTAAATGTGAATCTTCAGTTTCTTTCACACATATTTTCACAGAAGTAAAACTTGTGATTTCTAATCCTTGTGTGCTCTCTTTTTTTTTTTTTTAAGCTATAAATAAAACCAGATAGTTTGGGGTTTTATTTTAGTTGTCAAAACTCTCAGCAAATTTAATCCCAAATTCACTAAAACATTGTGTCCAAAAGAAAAAGACAAGCTTTGACAACTGTATTTTTGCAAATTTGTGGTAAAAGCAAGAAGTGACAAACATTATTCACTAAAGAGCCAGACAGAAAAATTACTCGTCTTATTTCTTCCTACCCACTCATTCTGGACTGTAATTTTTGAAGATGTGAGAAACCCACATTCAATTCTCTTGCAATTCAAGGGGATTTGAACCCATGTCTCATAACAGAGATCACCAACCCGTATTGCATGTGTTATTCCGGAGTGGATTTCTTTCAAGTACTCTTTCTAATGTTGTTCAGCATTGCACAGAATACTAAACTCTTTGTGGAGAAAGGATAGGAACTTTGCTGTCTTGCCTATTTTTCTGACTTTACCCTGGTGAATATTTCATGTAAAGTGGACCTATTGCAATAGGACTGATTAAGACCAGCACTCAAGGATACCTTAAAGTGGTTTAGACTCTCTGTGGGAGGTAGAACATGAGTTTAACTGAGTTTAGGAAGTGGAGGGGTCTTTCCAAATAAGCTTAAGTCCAGATATCCTGTATCTTTCAAATACTTTAAAGCCGCACTGTTATTGTGGGTGATATAAGGAAGAGGTGCTGAATATTTATTTCCTTGAATCTGCAGCCTCTTGTATTGCAAGTACAAGAGCCCAGATACTTTCCTTGTTGTTTTCTTGAAGGTTGTCCACCTGTGAGAGACCCAGAGTGAAAGATGTAAAACCTCATTGTGAAAGATGTAAGAGTGCATTCGCTAAAGCCTTAGGGAACAGACACAAGTGCCCGTCACAACCTTGTGCTATCAACCAAGCAGGAGTGAACAAGCTGTTTTAAGGTAATATTTTGTTCAGCCTTAACAGGTCCTGCAGGCATGTTGGCA
>VZTN01028520.1:59304-71134 GCA_013400515.1 Erpornis zantholeuca
CAAAGTTGGAGCTCTGTAAAGACTTATTGTGCACTGACATATAATAAAATGGAATGGGCAGGTGTGTTTGACAATAACTTTTACACAGTGTTTTGTCTAAAAGGCTGGAAGAGCCGTCCAGCTGCACTGCATAATCTTCTTTTTTTGATGTCAAAAAGTCAGTCTAACAGGACTAGGATGTGATGAAAAGAAGCAGCTCTTACACATTTAAGTGGACCTCTATCTTATCAGGCTTTTGCTAAGCAGTGGTAACTTGTATTATATGCAGATGGTTTCCATGTGGTGGTACTCCTGTCTTTGTGTGGTTCTGACATAGAAATGCCATTTTCAGTATGAATTAATGTATAAAAAGATGTTAATTTGTTGATTAAAGATTTATGTCTTGCAGAACAACTTATTCAGTGTTTTCAACTATTATTGACACAATGATGGTAGTTCCCAAATGCAAGTGTTCCTCCACATCAGCTCAGATAAATGTTATTTAGCTGTTGTTTAAATTTTTAAAACTCAATTTTAGTCTAAAAATGCAGACATAATGAAAGATAATGCTTGTTTTTAAACAACTGAAAGGGCAGAAGACTGAAAGAAATTAGACATATTTTGAAGTGGTTTGCTGATTAGGTTAGTGCATTTAATTTCAGAGCAATATCTTTGTTCTCCTTGAAAGTTTTGGAACAACATGCCCATGATGAATATTTTTTGCCTCTCTCTGTCAAATGGAGATCCAAGGCACAGCATGAACAAATGTGAATTTCATACTGGGAGAGGCATGATAAGCATTTCAAAATTTAGCCCAAATATAATCAAATATATTCCTTGTTGGAAAGAGATCCTGTAATTAACCTACTGAAGCTTTTTACCATGGATGATCACGGTNCTATGTATACCTCATAGGTTTTTGTTTTACTTTGAGAATAAAGGTTTATTGCCAGATTTAAGAGTGTGCCTCCTCAGAGACATGTCTTTGTAGGGAATACGTATTCTTTTATAAAAAACTGGGAACTTACGTTCTTTCAAATTAGCACTCCAATGGCAGCATCTAGCTGTATATCCTGAGCAACATGAATCCTGCCTTTTTTGGTTCTCTGAATAGGTGAAAACATGTCAGAGTTTTCTCAGAAGGTTTGAAACCTCTGATTCTTAAATCTCCGTGGACTTTCTTTAAATAAGACACAGGTTTCATTGTGTCTAGATATAAACAGGGACCTTGTAATAGAGTTCTGCATTCCCTGGCACTGGCTTTTTGTAACTGGACTAACTCAAATTGTGACCCTGAAACTTTTGCTATGTGACCTGGAGCGTCCCAGCACAGAGGGGATGATGATGTAGTTTAGGTTTTTTTCTAGTCTTTTCTTTCCCTGAGAGATCTGTGTTACTGGTCTAGGAAACATGCCTTGCTTAGCATGTCTGCTACCAGCCATGATTTCAAAGCACCTTATTTTCATTTTCTAGTGCTGCACTTCTCTGGGCTTTATTAGGACAGTTTCTCATGGCTTGTGATTTGGTTACATTCCCACTGATGCTCAAAGGTGATTAAGCTATTCCCTTCCAAATCACACAGCCAATTGATGATAGCTGCTGATACTGCAATTTTACCCAGCACTTGTTCCATGTAAAAGCATCTCTGCTGGGGAAGGAATGGCCTTGTTCTTTTAGAGAAGGCAAACAGGTTTGTACTCTTAGGGCCCTCTTTGATCTCTTCTAGACTTACAAATCATGAATTTCATTCTTTATGGAAAAACTGTTCAAACAGAAGGGTTGGGGTATGCTACTCATTTTATTGTAGTCCAGGGCTTGGTTTTGAGGATAGTCTTTTGGGAAAGCAAAGCATCTGAGAAATGCCTTCAATCCAGTTTTCATGCTTGGGGTATGTACAGTAACACCATGGCTCACTCAATCAAGTCGATTTCTGAGCCACAGTTGGCAAACATATGCTATCTTAATAGAAACAATTTGAAATGCTGATCTTCAGGTGAGCATCTCTTCTTCTCCGATGCAGAGAGAAATTTTAATCCTGAGGCTGTTGCGATGTCATGCTCCATTTGTATGGGTAACTGACTTGCTCTTTTTTGTTTGCTTATGAGAATGATAAAGATTCCAGGAAAGCTGTGTTGTGCACACAGTTTCACACAGCATGCATGTTGTGCTGGAGGAAGATCCCTCCAATTCTGGGAGAAGTGACATCCTGTTTATTAGCTTTTTCTACTAACTTACGTAGATATTGTCCTCATTATTTATCTTCCATTTATCTTCTATATTTTCTATAGTGATGCAAAATGTATATTGTCTGAGGTTTACCCTTACCGGAAATCAACTATTTCCCTGCCCTGAAGAATGAAGAGTCTCCCCATCTGTGCTTTGATATCAGAGTAAATGAGTGCTCTTTTCATGCCCTGAATAGTCCATTTGGAGTAATGTGTAATGCTTCTTTTCCACAGAGAAATGTAATCCAAGTCACAATCCTGCTGAAAGTAAATGTTTCTCTACAGCCTTGCGTCTTTATCTATATATTCAGACTCTAATTACATGAACTATTATCTCTCAGGTAATAGTATATCCTAAGGTCAGAATGAGGGTTGCTGGATATTCAGTTATGATTTAACTCACAGGTTGTGACTTGCAAAATATTAACTGGGCTCAGGTTCCTGGGAGCTGATGCTGTTGTGGACTTGGGTTCATGGGTGCTCTGATTCCACTGAAGATAGCAGGGAACCTATCATACTTCATGTTGTGTTGCAGTTTCAGGAGAGTTTTTGTTACAGGCATTCCAATGATATTCAGAGCACATATCTAATTTCAAGCAAGCTCTGCTAGTCTAGTGCCATTAGACATATTGTTTGCACAGTTGGTAGAATTTTGAGGAGTGTTGAAAGTAACAAGTGGGTTCATTTTGTCATTAAATTTCCAGGGAAACACAACCATGCAGTCACTTTTTCCTATGACATTGCCATCCTCGGCCAGCTTTGTTGAAAGTATGTAACTTCAACATGTGAAGTATTGATGACTTCAGTCATTCTCTATCACATTTATAGCGAATAATTGAACACTGTTTTACAGAGACTGAAACAATTCAGTGTACATTGAATTGCAATTGTGGAAGTCAAATGGAGTTTTCTATCTACCTGAGGAGTAACAGCAGCTTCAGCAAGGCAGAAGGTTGGATGTGGAACTTGAAATATCCCAGGAGAAGGGGAAGATGAAACACTGAGGAGGTCATGCAGGAGGAGCAACAGCATCCAGTGAGCGTTTGAAAAGTGTATGCCCCATCTTTGTAAGCAGAGGACTCTGACTGTTTTTCTTACTCTGACTACAAAGACTTGGGGAAGTAGCTCTAGGCAGCTGTTTGGGAATGCTCCATCAAGCAAAGCAACTGAACAAACATAATTCAGGAGGGAGTTTAACTTTTGAACAGTCAGTGAGTGATTGATTGAGAAAAATCAGCAAGTCCTCTCTCAAGCGAAAATAAACCTGATTTCTGTCTTCCTTTTATTGTATTTGTTTAAGTTTTTAATCTTTTTGATGGTAGCTGAATTCTTTGCAATATGCTGAATACATATCAGGGTTTTGTTTTTATTTCAGCACCTCTCAGGAATTGAGTAAATGGTCCAAGGACTAGTGTCATTGATACTGTCTCCAGAAAAATAGCCTGTTTTCTGCTGCTGTGTTTCCTTCATTTGTTATAGAGGATATTGTGAAGAAATTTTTTACCAACTATATCTTTTGTTTGCATTAACTTTTGTCTAATTTTATAATTTCTTTGTCATAGGAATTGAGTTAACCCTGTGTGTTACAGGTCTCAAAAGAATCATCTTTCAGTGTGAGAAGAGCACTGTGGAACCAGCGGAAATACTAATGTTCTGTTTACAACGCTGTTCCTGCACTTGCAAGTCAGAGTCTGTCTTTAAATGAGGTACAGTTTTCAAAGGCTTTAATCCAACTAACTGAGAATTTCACTGGCATGGTTACACAAAGAAATTAAGAACTGGTCATCTTCAAAGCAACCATAATATATGTATATTTTTAAACCAGTGCACTCCTCTCTCTAAATGCTAAAAATTAAGTTATTTTTGCAGTTCATTGGGAAACTCAGCTGACTAGCTTATTCTTATTTCTTATCTTTTCTTTGGCCACCAAAAAGTCTGAGAAATCATACTGCATCCTTTAGAAAAAGCCTTGTTTAGGGGATAAAAATGCAAAACCATCCTGCAGGAGCTTCTTTATTTTCAGCATTCTTTGAGGCTGACTTATGGTTTAGCTTTTTGTTTATCCTCAATGGATGACATCCACACAGAGCGATCCTTCTAAGTGATATTATTCCATTTGCTTTGAATAATCTGACCTGCACAAGTTCGTTATACAAAGCTTCATATAGAGCAAGAATTTTCTGTTGTGAAAATCTCTCATCAGTCAAAAAGTCAGAATGAATGTGAACAACTTCTGAAGTGTTAAGGGTATAGGTTTGAGTAAGAATATGCTTTTAAATGCATGGTCTTGCTCTAGCTGACCTGTGATACAGCTTGCTGTCCACAGCCTTCTCGTTCCATAACAATATTAGAATATGCTGGGGCTTCTGTGGCCTAACTTCCTATTGTAAATCACAGAAACATTTAGGTTGGAAAAGACCTCTAAGATCGTCAAGTCTCAGTTGTTAATCCAGCATGGCCAAATCCACTACTAATCTCTGTCCTTAAATTCCACTTCTACATGTTTTAAGCACCTCCAGAGTTGGCCACTCATTCACTTCCCTGGGCAGCCCTCTTGGTAAAAAAAAAATTCATGGTATATCACACCAAAACCCTCAGTCTTCTGAATTGCTATAAACACCTGGTATTTATATAGAGAGAAGGATACGGTGCCATCTCTCTTATCACAGAGGATGTTTGCTTTATTGCACAGAATAATTAGTGTAACTAGTGTTACTAGTGGATGCTTTTAAGGATAAATCAGATGAAAGTTAAATGTTGAAACCACAATCCTGTGAGTCACTAATAAGTAGCTGACACCTGCTTGAATGTATGTGCGCTGCATACACTTCATTTCATTTCTACAAATCTCTTATTTCTCTGCAAAAGGCTAATTACCAGCTCTTATATATTTCTCTTTGCCTGTATATCATCTCAGTTGTAGTGTTGTGCTTATTTGACACTGAGACTTCTGCCTACGTAGCAACTGTTAGTAAAAGTAATTGCTAAAAGGAGTCTTTTGGCATAGTGACTACTTAATATTTAAGTGACTACTTACCATTTAATGAGAAAGCAATCATTAAAAGTAAGTCAAACCTTTGATCACAGTTAAAATCTTCTTTTGTGAACTTAGAAATTGAAAATATTTATCCGGATCCCTTTATAAATCATCTAGATTGTTTGTAGGTATTTTACGTAAAGCGCCTGAATCAACTGCTGCTCCAGCTGCTGTGCATAAAGTGTTGTCAGAACCAGTGCTGATTCCTAAAACAGTTTCTCAAACAAGTAGTCAGTGTCAAAACTGTTTTCCTTCATAAATGTGTAACTTCCCACCTGCAATATGAGAGTATATTATAAAACAACAGGTCAGATTTAAGGATAGAGTATTTGTGAAATTGGAAGAGTTGGTATTGATTAATGAAGTCCACCTGATATATAAATAAAATTTAGTTTATTTATTTATTGTTTAAAAGGTATTTTATATTTATCAGTTTTGGACCTTTCAAATCACCTTCAAGGAAAATTTAAAGTATAAACACAAAGGTATGCCACTTCCAAGTTTCCAAGATCTGTTGGCTTGCATAAATGCACCGAGTATTTCTGAAAAAGAGTATTTACAACTGTGATTATATATTAATTTAAGGAACAAAATCAAACTCATTGATTCAATTAAAATTGGTGTTACACTTTTATATTGGATTTTGGGATTTTAATGGTCTGTTTGCCTGGCTTTTTTTTTCTTAAGTTGATGTATCCATGAAGAAAGACACTTCTAGCAAATGAACATGGTTTTTTTGATGATAATGAATCAGTCGATTTTTGAAGGAAAGAATAGAGTCTATGAAAGAGTAAAACCAGTTCTTTATAGGCTAAACAACCTGCAGGTCAGAATATCAAAGATGAAATATTTGAAAGTGCACTTTTTCCTCTCCTTTAATACAACATTGAGATGTGCTTAGTCTTTTATTCCTTATGCTTTATATTGATAGCATTTTATGAAGTCATTCCAGTGTTTCCTAGGAATGTAAGATTATGGATTATTTCATATATATTGATCTTAGAAGAATGAATTGAAAGATATGAGACAATTTTGTGGAATATCTTGACAATAGTTTCTCCAAATACTTTAAGATGAACTGTAGGTTTAGTCTGCACAGATTCCATCCTGGGGTAAATAAGAGTTCCTAACAGAGAATCTTCGTGTCTGCTTCTCAGAAATATTTGTATTTGTTTGGAAATTTTTGGACTAGTGATGATATGTTAACTAAAAGGGATGACTGTTTTATGTTGTAAAGAGAGAAAATTATTTGAAAAATCAAAAAGATAAAGTTCGCTTGCAAATCATATACTGGATCTGACTTACCAGTGAGTAGTCACTGTTTCCTATTGTTTGTGCATTTTTTATCTCTCTTAGTTTACAGTCAATAGTTTATAATTTATATCAATATTAATGTCTTCCTCTCTCCTAACATTCTAGTTTAGGGAATGACAATAGAGGAACAAAGTATATTTTATGTCACATTGTGCAATAAATTTTGAACAAAGGGCAAGTATTTTTACTTAAAATTGACCCTTTCTGAAACGAACCACTCCGTTTTTCTTAAAATGATTTTTATATAGACAAATTTTAAAACTCTAAATATCTGAATTCATATCTATGTTTTCCCATTGAATACAAGTAATAATTTTAAAGATTTTTCTTTGCATTTATAGTACTTACCAGGGCATATGCTCAACCATTCTGAATGTTAATTGATGGCAGGGTTCAATTTTTCTGTCATCACATGGGATTTGTCAAGGACAGACAGTAAAAACTAAGAGCTGGGAGACTGCGAAACGTGTCTTAGCTGAGAAAACATTGTCTTCCATCACGGCAGGCTTTCTAGAGTATTAGAAAAAAAAAGGTATTATTAGGAAACTCCCTTCAATATTTTTAGTAATTAGAAACAGTGACACTCTTGCTACAAGTGTGCATGGTGCAATATTGCTGAATGTACTAACATTCAAGCCAACCTTTCTTTTTTTTTTTTTTAAATTTTCCCCCTCAGTCCTGAGGGTTTAAGTCTATACTTTAAGAGACTTAGGTAATGTTTCAGAAAGGTCATGGAACATTTCATAGATGGGTAAAGCTCTTGCAAATGGAGCTTTGATGGGCTGGATACTTCTGTTATTCAAAAGGACTGAAAACTCCTAGGAACTGGCTCCTTTCTGGATTTTCCTGCCACCAGAAGAAAAACAGCTGAGACAGGAAAGAGCTTCTGCTGTCTCCAACCCCTTTAAAGAGGAATCTTTTGAACAAGAAAGAAATACATGAATTTGTTTGTTTCTCTGTGGAGAGCAGTGGAGTGAACAGAAGGGGCCCAGAACCTAAGGAAAATCAGCTCTCATATTTTCATGCAAAAATTAAGTTCAGATTAAGCTGTTGTTACTTTATTTTTTTCCTCCTTCTTACAGTTGCAGATCTGAAAAATGAGAATGGGGAACTCTCTTGGACCTAAAGATCTCCCCAGGCTGCAGAATGGCTGAGGAATAGTAGTGCCAGGAGCACCTGCCCAAGCCAGTGAAGCTGCATGAGGCAGCCCCGTCCTTGATTAGAACATCCACTGCTATAGGAAGAGGAGGGAGCATGCTGGGGGGAGCATGCTGGGGGACCGAAAGGCAGATGTAGGGCTTGGGAAGAAACTAGGGCTGCGGAGAAGAAGACAAACTCTTGTATTCCATTTAGTAAAGCTTACATTCGTTCACAAGTTTAACCTCTAAGTTGAAAGGTTTCTGGTGAATGTCTTTGGATTAGGCAATAATGAAATACCCTTCAAGTCTAAAAATACTTGCTCTGAAGTATCCGGTTTAAAAGCAGAAGCAACCCCACCCCAAAACCCTCAGTTCTCCATCATCATGTAAAGGTTGAGGGTTTTTTTGGGGCATCTGTATAGGTTCTGAGGCATTCTTGGAGAGCAAATGTGGAAGATTCCACTGTGTGGAACATTTACATCAAAACAAGACATGTTGAATCAATTATGTATACACATATACTATCACTCCAAATCTGCATATATTGCTTTTCCATGCAAAATACAGGTTCTTGCACAATGCTTCCAGTTTCAATGTATCAGGTATTTCATTGCATAGCATTGTGATTTGAAAGTCTGTAGTAGCTGTTAGCTGATATTCGTGCAATGTGGACTCTGGGCAGCCAGGTATGTGGGACTGACAGCAATTTTTGAGTAATATTTCTTAAAGGAGTTTGAGAAGCTATGTAGTCTTGAAGGCTGATTCTAGCCTTTTCCCTCCTCCTAAGTTCCCCTTAGAACTCCTGTGAGCAGTTCTACACAGGCACCACCCTGCCCATGGCCCAGGACACTGTTCCAGCCCCCTGGAGCCATCTTTCCCATCCCAGTGACTCTGGAGCAGGGCTGGACAGCAGCTCCCCACAGCCCTGCCCTGCTGAGCCAGGCCCACCCATGGCTCTGCAATCCCAGAGAACTGCCTGATGCCCAGGGCTGGGGCTGCTCCTGCTGTCCAGCTCCTGGCTGGGGTGGGGCATGCCCTGGCTGACAGGCCCTGCCCAGATGGGTCTCCTGGGGAGCCCTCACCACCTCCAGTGTCTGACTCTGTGAGACCCACCAGCCTTTGTGGTGCTTGGACAATGTTTATTAACAACATATTAATTACAAAAAACCCCCAAACCAAGTAGGCTTTTTCTTAACTGAAGCATTTCCCAGGAGACCTTTTCTTTCAAGCCAAAGCTCACATTCATAAGACTTTTGTCCTCTATGACAATATGCATTAAATTCAATAGGACAAAATGAGTTGTGAGTCAGCCACCACACTCTGAATCATCAAAATACTGCTGTATTATTACCAGACGTTAAAACTGACATGTTGTTCGAGTAGGAAGAGTAATGCAAGTTTAAGGAATCCCTGTGACTCGCTGTGTGTAGGAAGCCCCGTGGTGTTGTGTAATGGGGATAACAGCCTGGAATTGATCCTGCCAGTTTTTCTTGGGGAAAACCGCCAGAGACTTGAGCTGTTAAGTCAATGTTGCGTTTTAATGAAATTTTTGGCACACTTAATGCTAAGAGTCCCCTGAAGGGAAAATACTGTAAATCCAGCTGGTAGTGCTAGAAGTTAGGTTCATAGGTTGGGAAGGAGGTTGTTGCTTGTAGTGTTTGTTGGGAACTGGGGAGAGGTGCTGCTTCCTGTCCTGTGGGATTGGCCCTAGGGAAGTAGGGCTGGCAGCTGCCACCTGGTTCCACACTGTGAGGGGGCGTTTGCTGTAACTGCTGGCGCTGCGCCCTGGACATGAGCAGGGGTGCAAGAGTACTTGATGGAACCACTGCATGGACACTTGAGTCATAAACGTAATAAGTGAAATGAACTATGAGCAGATATATAGGGGAATATACAGGCCAGGTGGCTTGTGAGATGTGTATTTCAGTATGGGCCAATATGCCGTGAACTTCATGACTGTGTACAAAAGTGAGAAAGGAAGCAGTTGACAAAATGTTTGTACTGAAAATAAAATTTTGCTTCAAAGACTGCTTGTAGGCATCAGTCAGCTAGGGAAAATGTGGTTTTTTTTTACTTGCCCCATGGGTTTCAGAAGCTGTGTTTCAAGGATGCTTTCAGGGTACTTGCATTTGGGAAATATAAGCAAATACACTAGTGAAATACCTATTGCATATATTTAATAATGATGTAGTTATGAACTGAGACTAATGCATATACATTGATATCCTATAATATCAATTTCATAACATAATGTGTGTGCGTGCATGTATGGGCTTCCTAATGGCTGTGAAAGTAGTTTGTTAAGTTAGGAGCTTAAAACTGGAGAGTGTTAATAATCCCCATGTTATTTATGTGTATCTTTGTACATTGTACAGGTTGTAGCCCATGTAGAATTATCACTTCTCTGTTGGGTTCTCTCTCTGTTATTTAAATTTTCTGCAGAATCCCACTGAAAGAAAACAAAAGCACTTCTGTCCCTCCCAGATCTGGATGCAGAAACAATCCCACTTCTGTTAACTCCTGATTATGGAACTGGGCCAGCTCAGCTACATTTCTCTGCTTCCAGAGTATGCAACCAAATAGTTCTACTAAAACTAGGAGAAAGTTAGCCAGTGAAACAAAAGAGCACTTTGGAGAGATGATTTTATAATCTTAAGTGTATATTTTTCTCCCATAATGTTGTACATCATCAAAAGCTAATTTTAATGGTATTCTTTTTCAGGGATAAAGGAAAGGAACAGATCCAGCCTGCAGTCTTCTGGCAAGCCTAGAATTCCTTGAGGCTTGTTGCCTCAAGGCCCTAAGCCTGTTTTACTCAGTTTTTGATTGTTTTAATTTTATGTTTCTCTTTCCATGTTGTTTTTTTTTTTTCATCTTCCATAAAAAAGAGTTGATTCTCAAATTGTTCCTCCTTTCCCACAGTTCCAAAGATAAAGTGTGGAGAGGTTGTTTTGCAAAGAACATCTACATGCATGTTGGCCATCCTGTAGTGTACTGAGGAGTCTCTCTTTAGACAGGTAGAGAAACTCAAATGAGAGCAAACCATTTAAGAGTGGGAAAGGCTGTCATGGTGCATAGTTGATCACATCAATATGGAAGCTTATGAGATCTCAACATTCCAGACAAAATATTTTATGTGGAAGTAGCGTTCAGACACTTTGAGACTGCTCTATGCTGTAACTCAAAGCAGGGTTTGATTTATAAAAAGGAATGATTGGGAAACTCCTTTTGAAAGCTCTGTTCTGGTCAAACTTAAAACAATTATGTGCATGTATAAAGTTCCAGCTGCTGAGCCTGTGGCTGCAGCCTTGTGAACACTCATGACTTAAGTCAACAAAAACTGCTGACAATTTTTCACAAGCAATAGGTGCTTGAGTCTTTGCAGCTTTGACTCATTTGTGAACTTTTGTACCATTTTGACACTTGCAAGAAGAACATTTAAGACTACAGTATCTTACTTGCAATCCAGATTCTCCACTTACTTTGTGCTGTGGGAGGCAATCAGTGGAAGACGTTTGGCATAAAACAGTATACAAACCTGGGAGCAGAACACAGGTTGATCATTAAGGCTACAGTTTTTGATGGTCTGTAGAGAAGGAGGAATGCAATTCTAAACCTCATTAAGCTGATGAGTGATATCTCTCTCTCTCCCTCCCTATTAAACAGTTTTGAAATACTTACGCAAAACTGCCATGTATGTGAAAAAAAAATGCCAAGTATGTGAAGGCCACATACTTTATAACTTCTATGCAGGAGAAAGGTGAGGAAAATGGACCTTATAGACCATCTCTGCTGGAAAATAGGAGTGTTTGTCAGAGCTTTAAGAGGCATGGCTGTGACATTGTTCCATGGTGCTGACTGCATTAAAATGATATATTTTTTTAGTGTATTCTGGCTACATTTGTTTAATAGTCTATAGAATAAACTGCCCAGTTTAGTTATTTGACACCAAGACTAGCTCAGTTCCTTAAAACATGGTGCTGATAACACTGAGGTTGTGGGTTCAATCCACATATGGGCTATTCACTTCAGAGTTGAACTTGATGGTGCTTGTGGGTCCTTACCAACTAGGGAACATAACAATTAGATATAAAACCATAATCTCAAAGATTCAATAATTTGGGGGGGGGGGGGGT
>VZTN01028520.1:72360-85301 GCA_013400515.1 Erpornis zantholeuca
TTAATTTTTAAGGGGTTTTATTGTGTGTGTGTGTGTGTTTTGTTTTTGTTTGCTTGTGGGTTTTTTTTGCTGTTGTTGAATATTCTTGCTACCAGTTGCCTTGCTTGGTTCTAAGTGATGGGATTCAGACATGTTAGTGCTGTGGACTTAAGGACGCATTGGCTACATCCAAAGAACTTTCTGTAAGCTCCTGTTTTCAGTGATACATGGCATGGAGTCAAGTAGCTCTTCTGTAGTTCTTTGAATTCAAAATTCTGCTGCAGTCCTTTCACTAGCTTGGCATGATGTTCAGGAACACTTGCCTGTGTTATCAGTTGTTCAAGAAGGTGCATAAGAACTTGTTTTTTAATATGCAAATATTTTATTGTTTTCTAAATGCTCTTTTCCTTCTCTTTTTGCTCTTTTTTGTGTTCTTTGAATGTAAAGGTGAATTTTCTAAAATGCAGGATGAAGGAAAGCAGACAGGAAATGTTCTTAGAATTGTATTCCACAGTCCTTGACTATTTTGATGCTTCTGTTATTGTCTCTTTTGAAACAGAAGTTTGCCTTTGTTTACAAGTCTCCTGAAATTGTTTCAGTTTTCTTTATAATTCAGTTAGTAAATTAAGTATCCCTACTTTCTCCAACCTGTCTCTTATGATATTCTCCATATATGTAATATAAGTGCAAGCAATTTTGCTATCTTCCACTGTTTGCTAAATTTATTCAGTTTTTGAATCAATATTGAGGTTTTCTATGGACAGTTGCAGTTAAATATATGATAAATTATCTTTATATCAATGTTATTAAACATAGCACTCAGACTATTTGCCAATTAATATGCTGTCATCTTGGAGGAATTTGTATGAAACTGGATTACATTTGCAAAAAGAATTCCTGTAGTTTCTTCAGGATATAGAAAATTACATTTAGGATTAATCTTCTTTTCTCTCCACTTCTTTCCCCTCCCCCAACAACTTTTTTCCTTTCTCCTCCTTCTCTGTTGATATACTCATTATTTTCTGAATGAATGCCAACACCATAGCAGATTTTTCAAAGACTCTCATCCTAGCAGACATTTTGAGCTATGGCTTTGACAGATTGCACATTTTGAAAGTGTGATACTGTAGCAAGCTTTTTAGTAAATTTGGCAGACTACATACTGTCTTGAAATCCACTGATGAAAAGTGAAAAATCTATTAGATGTAGGTTGGCAGGATACATGTGACCTGCTGACAGGCTGTGCACATTTATTATTCGATTCTAGGAGCAAGGATTCCAATTCTCAGGGGTTTATGAAGAATTTCAGTAAATGTCACTTACAGAAAGAAAAAACATCTTGGAAGAATTAGATTGTAGGAAATGACTTAAAATTTTAAGTGTTGCAAATGTCTTTGTCCTACATACAGGGATTTTACTGAAATTGTAACTGCTGAGTTAAGAACTTGCTGGACAGCTGTGCCCAAAGAGTGGTGGTAAATGGTGCTGCATCCAGTTGGCAACCAGCCACCAGTGGTGTTCCTCAGGAATCTGTGTATCTGTGTAGGCCCCAGTCCTGTTTAATATCTTTATGGATGATCTGGATGAGGGGTTTGAGTCTGCCGTTAGGAAATTTGCACATGACACCAAGCTGGGGGGGGGAGTGTTGATCTCCTGGAGGGTAGGAGGGCTCTGCAGAGGGGCCTGGACAGGCTGGATCAGTTGGCCAAATCCAACAGTGTGAGGTTTAACAGGACCAAGTGCTGGGTTCTGCGCTTTGGCCACAGCAATCTCCTGTAGCAGTGCTACAGGTGGGGGACAGAGTGATTGGACAGCAACCAGAGAGGGACCTAGGGGTGCTGATTGATAGCAGCTGAATGTGAGCCAGCGTGTGCCCACCAGGCCAAGAAGGCCAATGGCATCCTGGCCTGTATCAAGACTAGTGTGGCCAGCAGGACCAGGGAGGGGCTTCTTCCCCTATACTCAGCACTGGTTGGGCAGCACCTTGAGTTGTGTGTCCAGTTCTACACCCCTCAGTTTAGGAAGAATGTTGAGATGCTGAAGCATGTCCAGAGAAAGCCAACAAGGATGGTGAAGCATCTGGAGCACAAGTCTGATGAGGAACAGGTGAGAGAACTGGGATTGTTTAGCCTGGAGGAGGCTCAGAGGAGACCTTACCACTCTCTACTGCCTGAAAGAAGGTTATAGCCAGGTGGGCATTGGTCTCTTCTCTCAGGCAACCGGGGACAGGACAAGTCTTAAGATGCACAGGAAGAGGTTTAGGCTGGACATTAGGAAGGATTTCTTCACAGAAGGGGTGATTGGGCATTGGAATGGGCTGCTCAGGAAGTTGGGGGAGTCACCATCACTAGAGGTGTTTAAGGAAAGACAAGATGTGTCATTCAGTGCCATGGTCTGGTTGACAAGGTGGTATTAGGTCATAGGTAGGACTCAATGATCTCAAAGGTCTTTAACAACCTAATTGATTCCGTGATTCTGATCTATGATTGGTAGAGAATAGATAGGAACCACAATAGTAATATATGTTATGGTGCTAAAGAACTGCTTTGATTATGCCCCATTCTTGAAGAAAGAATTTGCCAACAAGAAATCCTTTTATTTTCCAGTGCTTAAAATATAGGCTTACACTTGCAGTTTCGACTCTCCATTTTTGATGTTGGGGCTGGAATACTCAGCATTCCATGATAGTTCTGCAGGAAAGAGCTCAGCTTCCACAACCAGTAGGGGTTTTACAACAGTTTATTTTCAGGCATAATGCTGCTCTGACAAATTTCTCTTGTGGCTTTGAATCCTGTTACCCTTGGTGATTTCTCAAAAGGAATATCTGTTATACATTTTCTTGTACGAAAGGGAATTAAAGCTAATGCCTAGTACATACGAACAAATTATTAACAGACTATACATTTTAATAACACAGTGCATACAAGAAGCACCCTGTGTGTGCCTTTGGTTAACTTGTGGTATCATGAGTTTAGTTCGAATATTCAGGTCATGAATTTGGCAAAGGGGTGAGAGGATCCTCCTCTGCATCCCTGGCTACATATTTTCACCTCACCTCCACCTTTGTACTGGAATTGCCTTTTGGTAGCCTATGGTTAGTTGTGTCATACTGCTAACCTAGCTAAAAGCTAATAATTGCAAAAAAGAGAAAAGTTAGTTCACAGCTGGATTGGGAGGCTCAGTGGGCACGTGGATAGTAGTACTTGAGCAAGAAGAGGAGGAAATATACTTTTGGGGCAGGCAAAGGGTGGAACTACATTTTTGGTAGTGGCTTAACTTTGCAGGTTTCTTTAATTCTGTGACATGTACTCACCAGAGAAATAATTGGCTTCCTAATTCTTACCAAAACTGTTGTAGGACTTAGGATGATATTCACATAATCATCTGTGAGAGTGGAGGCATCTACATTGCATTTCATTGAAGTGTGAGTGCATCTTAATTTTTGCCATAAAATTCCCGCCTTGGATGATAATAATAGTGGAATATTAAAATAGATCTTACCAAAACAGATAAATTGTCTGTTATGTTTTCTGTTTTGTATGTGTTTGGGACTTCCACCTTTTTTGCATTGCAATAAGAATGGAATGTTCTGTTATTTTGGCATTCTATATTTCAATAGAAAATATGTAGCCTTAGCACTGACGCTGTTGTGATGTAAAAAAAGACATAAAAAAACTTTACTTATCACTTTCTGATTAAAATTTGCACAGACAGGCTAAAGCAGACGTATTTCCCTTCTTTGCAAGTTTTAGGGATATTAAACTGGAAAGAAGATTGATAATGAAATGATGAAACAGACTCTTTAACAAGAAAAAGGACTATAAAAATATTTTTAAGACTCCAAACTACTGATTTTGGAGTCCATAACTTGGGTTTTAGTATTTGAAGCAGATTCCTACTTCTAATACTAGTTTCGTGTCTCAAAATATGAAATAATGAATGTATTTCTCAGATGAGAAACAGGACATAGTGTTATGATCCAGTTTAAACCCAGAAAAGCCAAGAAAGCTAAGGGTCTGTTCATAAACTGGAAAGAACTTATAAGATTCTAAATATCCCCAGAAAAGAGAATTTGCCAACAATTAATGAGATTAAATGTTGTTGCCAAAACATGGGTGTATTTTATTTAATAGTGAAAGAGGCAGAGGGAAGGAAAGAAAAAAAAGGAAAGAAAGAAAGAAAGAAAGAGAGAGAAACAGGAAAAGACGTGTGCGTGGGGAGTTGGGTGGACAGGGAGAGGTGACAAGGGTTAGGTGGAAGCATATCACCCGTCTGAGGGTCCTGATGACTTGTTGCTCTTCTCCATCTGGTCTGCTGGTGGTGGAAGGTCCCCCATCAGAGCCATGGCCATGTGGCTACACGCTACCACACGGTGCCACACGGTGCCACACGCCACCACACGCTGCCACATGCTGCCACACGCTGCCACATGCCGAAGAGTACATAGTCCAGTGGATTAATATACGCTTTGGGCCAGGTGGGAATGCCCATGTGCCTCCCTTGCAGGGGTTAACTTCAGACACTGTCCCTTGCAACACTGGGGTCTGTTGCCTCATCTCTGGTGCTCTGGTGCAGGGTCTGGGGGCTGCTTTGGGGGGTCTCTGTGCTTCCCCTGTCACCCCCTTCGGCTGAGGATAGGGACCCCTCAGCTGGGCTCCAGTGCAGGGGAGGCTGGGCAGTTACTGCACTTCCATAGGCTTTTCCAACACACCCAGAGCCTCTCCTCCCCCCACCCTTCATGTGAGGGTCTGCACAGCTGATAGCCCTGGGCTGTGGTCCCCTGGCTCTGAATTGTTATCTTATCTTCATCAGCGGGCAGTGTAATGCCTTAGTCCATGCAGGGTGTGGTAGTCTTCTTTGCAGCTTTTTGTAACACAGTTTTAAAAGTAGAAAACGTTTAAGTCATAAAGTATAATATTTCAGTCTCTGAT
Source organism: Erpornis zantholeuca (assembly GCA_013400515.1). NCBI lineage: Eukaryota > Metazoa > Chordata > Aves > Passeriformes > Timaliidae > Erpornis > Erpornis zantholeuca. The sequence continues at coordinate 77,271 of VZTN01028520.1, forward strand.
ACATAGGAATTATGATTCCATGCCAATTCTCTAAGTTAAAGCCTTGGGTTCTTTTTTTTAAGACTTGACTCCTTTAGGGAGACCTATTCTGTTTTTGAAAGACCAATGATGGCACTGAACGTAGTGCATAACTTAAAATGTCACTGGAAGCTGCAGTTAGAAGTGTCCTAGGGGACTGGAGGTGTTTATAGTTTCTCTGAGTGAGTGAGAATGTAAAAGAGAGAAAATACAGACTTACAAAGATGCTTATAAGGAGATTCATACTGATTTTTACATATGAGATATGGCCAGCTTCTGATACTCAGTGTGGGTCTCTCCTATGTGGCACTTCCACATAGCAGCTAGATATCCAAGTGTTGCACAATTTGTAGACTGCCAAACAAATCTTGGCCATGAGAAAAGGATCTGAAGATGCAAGGAAAAATAGATGATGAGGAAAGGAAGTCAGATTGTGCAGTTGGCCTCTGATATGTGAAGTCCCCTTGCCAGCACAGATGTCCTCCCATCTCACCCCAACCCTGCATCAGGGCTGCTTGACAAACATGGGTCAGGCAGCCTGGTGCTGATGTCTGAGCACACCAGAGAAAGAAAATTTAAAATAGGTGATACAGAAGTAAAGAGGCTGGGGGCAAGGGATGTTGGGAAATAAAAGTAAGGAGACAATGCTAGTAGGGAATTTGGAGACACTGGGGTAAAGTGAAAGGACTATGTATGTAAGAGCAGAGAAGGAAGTATTTGGTGTTTGGTATCATTCACCTTGAAATGACACTCAAGGGTGTCTGAATTGTGGATAACTGTACAGAGGTTATAGAGACACTAAAGTGGTCAGATTCATAAGGTTGGGTCTGGCAGGGTAGATGGTAGCACACAGTCAACTAAAAAAATTGAGATGGCATTTCCTTCTATGATTTGTGTTATAAACAAGATATTTATAAAGAATTAAGGTGATATTTTATGTGTTTGCTATGAACAGCATAGTATTTTTCTCGGAACCTTAAGTGCATTCTATTGTGAAGGGCAGCATATCAGACAAAATACATTTTTTGTTTTGCTCCACTATGTCAGTTCCCAGTTTAAGTATTAATTTAGTATAATGTACCACCCATCAATCACAACTTCCATGTCTTCATACTTTCCTTTGTTGTCATCTTCAGATTTAAACTAGCATGTTCCAAATATGTGTCAGTCTTTAATCGGTGTAGCCAGAATGGCATCCAACCTTTTGCAAGTTCTAGTGTACTTCTTCTGAACCGACATCTGATCTGTCAAATTCACACCTCCTGAAAATGTGAAGATGTAGGCAACAGGGTTAGTATAAGAATTATGTAATTGTGAGACAAATCGTATAAATGCTTTTCCGTAAATTCTTTTTCTTAACACCATATATAATAATACTATCATTTCATTATTCGTATTAAATGTGTGTTTAAAAATAATAATTCCCCAAATTAAAATAATTCTCCCAATATAAATACATAAAACTATCATCCTTAGAACTGAAGGCATTATCTTTGGTAAAAATAAAGTCACATTTATTGCATGTCTTTATTTGTAAGGAACAAGATAATTGTGAACAGCAAGGGTTGACTTTCAAAAGGAGAGAAAAGAAAATCCACAGATTTCATACCAGTGGCCCTTGTTGCTTTCTTCTTATTTTTTTTTAAATTTTGTTTCCTCTTTGAATGCATACTCATATATTTTACTGAGCTATGAAACTAGTTTCTTCAGATCACTGGGGAGGAGTTGACATTCTTGTAGATGCATGTGATCAAGATACTTACAGAAAGAATTGAAAATTCCTTGCCAGCTGCATGCATTTGTATTAAATTCAAACGTACAATATCTTTGGACTAATCAGTTTTGCCCTTGTATGACACATACAGAAGCATCTCTGCAGACAGACTGCACCAAAATATATTAGGGACTGAGATGAAGTAGATGTCCACAAGTGTCTAAGGGCTAAAACTGCCATGTGAACAGTTCACTTGCTCTCAGGTCACTGTTCAGAAATATGAAGTCCCTATTCAAGGGCTGTTGTGTCTCAGTGACAGATGTGAGGAAATTATGTGTAAGTCCTTGGAAGAGTTTGATTTTTCAAGCAAATGAATGATGTACTGAAGAGGATGAGTACAGTTTATAGTAAAGAAACACTGGCTCCTGAGTAGCACAATGATTAGAGTACTTAATCAGCAGTGGAAAACCTAGGATTGAAATCATGACTTTTGTTAAAAAGACATGACTCCTGCATTCTCACTTCACAAAACAGTGCCATGGCCTTTATCAGTGTTTGAGCAAGTCTAAACTGTCAGGGTGAACAATTTCACCTGTGACAAAGGGTACAGAAAGAATGATCAGCTTGAGACATCACAGGAAAACAACTAGAAACTGAAATATGGACACTCATGGGAATGTTAGAGAATGAGGAGCAGGGATGCTGCTAGGGTTGCCTGTGTGTTCTGTGTTAAGGACTTATTGAAGGGGTGCATCAGTAGCACTGGAAAACAGGATCACACCCTACAACAGCAAATCCACAAAGAAATGATTTGGTTTTATTAGTATATAAATGCCACTTGAAACACTTACTTATTCATTTACATTATTCTTTTCCTAATCAGAAGCCCTCTGAATTTGATGAACTTTTCAATTTACCTTTACAGTGTAGTCTTAGGCTGTAAATTTAAAATTGCCTCTGCATCGCTTAAAGAATGTTATATTGCATTTCAAACAATGTTTACTGATGATGATATGAGTTGTCATTTTGATTACAAAAAGAGGCTCTGCAGGGAGTTACTAATAGTAACTCTAATAGAGAGTCAAAACATAAAAGACTAGAAGGACTCAATATAAATTATAACTGTGCTTTAATTTACAATTGTTGTCTTACAAAGTGTTCTCTGAGGAATCTTTATAAAATAAGTCATCCATACTGCCATTTTTAAAGGAAAAGGGACTTTGACAGAATGAAACATTGCATTGTACCTGTGGACAGTCACAAATATTCAGATTATTTTCTTTTAATAGTACAGTGCAAAATTAAATATTTGAAATACCAAATAAGACATTTAAAATTCAAGGACTGTGGGTCTGATTCTTTTTCTCAGCGAAATGTGGTCTCTTCCTTTATTGCATCTGAGAGCAACACCATATTAACCCTAGGCAGCATCAGCCATAAAGTTAAAGTGACAGCACTATGTTCCTCAAGGGAGAACGGGAAGATGCTTCTTACATTTCCATCAAAGATCAAAGCACAGTTTGAGATAGGTGCTGACTGAATGTACGAAATTCAAAGGACACTTAAGGCTAATAGCTCTAATTAGTAGTTCACCAGACTGCTATAGTGGCAGAATAAGAATTTCATACAACATATCATAAAGAAGGGAGTCTCTGTAGCTGAAACTAAACAAAAATCTGATTTCAGCCAAAGATTTATCTGCTTTTTTTGTTATCTACTATGGAATAAGATTAAAATCAAGAGGTTTTTTGTTCTTTGGTTTGTTATGGTTTTGTCAATATATAACACTTCTCACCTTTCAAAACAGTAACATCAGTTTAAGACTATACAAGTAATTTTCAGAGTATGGCAAGAAGCCATATGCATTATCAGATAAGTGATAATTTGTCATTAATTAAGTCCTCTTCCTTTGTGTGTGGCAGGAATAGGAAAATCAGATCCTGTCCACAGCTCATTAATTGTTGTCTGAGTCCTTGGGCAACAGGACTGCTTACCGCAGTTTGTCGTCCTGACTTCTCATTTTCTCTTCATGCACTAAGCAATATTTAGACTGCAATCAAGAAATCATGCTGTTTTAAATCATCCTATTATCATATTTATTTCTTGAATTTCATTCCTGTGGTGAATTTAACTATCTGTTATTTTATGCAATTTCTTATATAAAGCCTCAGTTTGAGAGGTTCTACAGCTAGAAATAAAACACTTAAAACCACACTCAGTAGCATGGTTAAAATGACCCTTTGTTCTCATCTGCTGCTTACGCAATTTGAAATTATATATGTGGGAAGTAAGGCTATTTAATACCCTGTGAATTTGCACAGAAGATTGATCCAAAGTGATATTATATTTTTCCTGTAATTGTAATGCATAAAGAAAAAAAAAAGAGGTTCAATTACTTCTTTGTTTTTGCTGTAGTTTAAAATTTGTCTTTTAATATAAAAAAAAATTGGCTTAGAGAAATGAAGAGGAAAGGTATCAGTTGTGACCAGAATGCAAGAACTGTAATATAAGATATCTAAACACTTATTTGTTTTTCTGTAGTGGCTAACATCTGATTTGCTTTTTTCTATCCGTGAGTTTTCCTGAGCTCTGAGCTCAAGCCAAGTAATCCTTTAGGGATGGACAGATATGCCTAAAAAGGCAACCTGAAGCCAGATGGCCCTGGGGATGATGTGAAATGAGTATGTTTCAAAAGAGAAGCCCAAATAAAAAGAAACAAAGGTGCATGTTTTGCATTGCTCTTTGAGTTGGCATACCCAGTCTGGCAGCACTGAGCTGCTTAGGCATTTTGAAGGTGGACATATGAAATTACACATGCAAGGAGCTGGGATTCTTGGTCTACAAGGTTTTCAAAGTTCCTCTTGAAACAAAAGGGATATTTTGCATATTAAATCAATTTAATTTTCCCTGTAAAAACAATAGGCCCATGGTAAAATATGGGATTGGTGTGGAGCGGCAGCAGTATATAGCAATCTCATACCTGACTTGAGTATTCAGTAAAGGAGCTATTCTGAGAGACTTGAGATGTCCAACAGAGCAGTCCTCATTTCTAGCCATTTCTCTTCAATTCTGGAACAGGCCATTTCCATATCTCATAGTCTATGTGATATTTTGCAGCAGGTTTTGAGGGTAAGCACTGGATGCTAAATAATGAACACTAAACATATGACCACAGAGAAGAATAGTTTTTGGATCTTTCTTGCTCACCTTGTTAAAAGCTGCACAGATATTGGAACACTGCTCTCAGGGGAGATCTGAAAGTGTGCACGAATCTTTAAAATAACAATTTAAAAGAAAAATTATTTTCTTTGTGCATATCAGCTTATTCTTAACAGGGTGATCAAAATGATATGCAAGGGACAAAAAAAAGGAAGTCTGAAAGCTGGCACAACTTGTTATACCTGCAGTTAGATTTCAGACATTTTCTGTAAGCAATTAAAATACATTATATCTTTGTACAAGAGCTTGTTTGGGAAGTATGGCATTATTTGAGGGATATGACTTACCATATTCTTATGCATTTAGTAATCTTTGAAAGATTCCCAATAAAATGCATGTTTGGAATCTATTTTTAAATAGATTTATTTAAAATAAATAAATTTGCCTATTTTTAAAATTTCCAAATGTGATTGCAATAATGCAATCTAATGTATTTTTACAGAAAACCCCAAGTGTTTTTTTTTAATTCAAGTAAATTCAACTCAATTCAATTCATCCCAATAAATACAATAAGAATGTTATTTTTAAAATATTGCCTTTAAAAGGGTTGTCAGAAAAAAAGGTATTAATGTAAAACTTGGGAACAGTGCCTTACTGTTTATTGACATGAGATGCTCCAAACTTTCTTATAAAATAATGGCTCTTTCCTGATAAACATATCTTGAATTTCTAGACTCAGTTATTACTTAGGGATGGATCAGCCACATGTTGCCTTGAGTGTCCTTTTTCCTTTAATCCTTTCAAGGTGACTTTAGTATTTATGTCTCCAGACACAACAGGAGCAGAGAGAAACAGGGAGGAAAGTGTATCAGCCAGCCTATAAATATCTGGGCCATAAGCACAATTTGGTATGTTACTATGTGCTAACTGGTTGTTAAATTTTAGGGACAGCCAGGAGCTAACTTCACCTAGTTAATTAAGGCACATGGCCATGGAAATCAAAATGGTTATGTTTCTCTCCACACCGGTTATGGTTTCATTTATTCACATGAAATTAAAAAAAAAAAAATCTTTGACCAAAGCCATCTAGACACTTTTTAAAATACATCTACTGAAGGTATGTTTCCTAATTGGAGCAGCTGTAATGAAATATTAGGCTAAGAGAGTGACTGTGGAGAGTTTAAGTTCCATATCTTAAGCTGAATGCCTTCTTGTAGTTTAAGTGGAGAGTTTAATTCACAGCTGTCACATATGGGCATGTTGGAGTAATATCACAGACCCTTCCTCTTTTTCCTGTCTCTACTACCCCTCAGAATCTAAAACCCTTTTATTAACAAAACAAGAAATAATAACGAGAAGCTGTCTTAGCAAGAAATATGGGTCAAAATGCTATAGGGCCTAGATAATTATTTTCAGTAAAGCACCATGGCTGTTTTTGCTCTGAAACTGCTTATAACTTAGAACCAGCCTCTGTGTGAAGTAGAAGAGCCCTGCTGATAGTGGATTGATGCTCTCTATAGGAACGTGAGCTGCAGAGATTTTGGTAACAAAAGCGGCTGCCATTATGGCCTTTTTTTTTCTTTTCTTTTCCTCTGTGTGTGTGTCTCAAGAGGCTAGCTACTAAATTAAAAGCTGTGATTTGTATTCAAATTGGAGATGGAAGAATATCTACTAACTTTCAATTTAATTGCTTGCGTTGCTGAGTGGGTTGTGTTTGAGGTGTTTGTAGCATTTCAGAGTGATGGTTCTGCAGCAGACTGACAGAAGACTGCTTGTACCACTTAGACACTGCATCTTTTTCTCAGAGGGGGAAACCTGAATGTATTGATTTTGTTTAGAATACAGTGAATGAAAACTGTACCTTACGTGTTCTGGGATCTATGCCTGAACTGAGCAGACTAGAGAAACTGTAACAAATGCAAGAACAAAGTGTCTGTTAATGATTTAGTTTAAAGAAATAATGGAAATATCTTTTGTCAGCTGACAGAAGTATCTGAACACTTAATGATAGTAGTTTTGATTCAGTAGAAGAATTATCCTATGAACAGAAGGGAGGTTAGTTTATCATTGTTTACTTTTGTCTTCCTTGACTTCTATGGAACAAATAGGCAAAAGGAGGAATTGAACTTGTTTGGAAAATTGAATCTATTAAAATTGTTAGAGTGACTACTTGTCTTATCAAAACTATTTATAGCTCTGTTTCAAATAGGAAAGTTGAGAAATTCATCAAAATGAAAATGGGGACTTGAATGGATATAATCATGAGGGTGTTCCCTTAATGTATAATTCCATTACATTTTAGATTTAAGGGTGTTTTATGTTATACATTTTCACTGCTTATGGAAATGAGACAAGAAAAACTCCTGTCAGTATTTTGCTCACCAAATTGAATTAGGCATTAAATAGAAACCCACTTTTTAGTTAATTCTGCTGATTTGCCTAAAGTTTGTGAATTCAGTAGAGAAGGCTAGTAGTGGTGTTTTCACTGACAGGAATGCATATGGCTTACACTACAGGTAGGAATGGATCTCTTCTCTGGGTTAACCATGATTCATGAAATGGAGGGAAACAATAGAGGAACAGGACTTCTTTACTGGCTTTTTCAAACTACTATATGAATGCTGTTTTAATCCCCCCCAGGGATTTGTAAGCATGTGCCAGAAATAAACAGCTGACCTAAGGAAGAGAATTCTCCCCTGTGCATCTGCTTGGGTTATAGGTTTATGGCAATACTGAGCTGTGGAAATCAATCTTTTGTAGTCTCTGCCCTTTATGCTTTACTCAGAGGGCTGCTGTCACATCTATAAATAATCCATTTGTGGATCTGTTTGAAAATAAAAGAGGCTGGCATGCAAAAAGCTTTGACGTGCTCTCCAGTTACTTATCCAAAAGTGAATGCACAAAACCTTGGGTGTTTTGGGTTCACCTTATTGATTTAGATGTTCTTTCCTCTAAAATGCTGTTAATGCTTTTCAAGACAAGGCTTATAGTCCAGGCAAGACTTAAAAATTTATGTTGTCTATAAAATCCTATCAGAATAAACCTGCCCAAGTCTATCCTGTAAGCAAGGGCCCAGTGTACAGAGGTAGTACAAATGAAATATACAAACCTGCAGGTAGAGCTGTTTATGTCTGTGTACT